>MQRK01230329.1:0-10619 GCA_001938485.1 Girardia tigrina
CGAAAAGGAGTTGTAATTCAGCATGATAACGCAAGACCGCATACAAGTTTGACCACTCGCCAGAAACTCTTATCACTGGGTTGGGAGGTTTTGCCGCACCCACCGTATTCTCCAAACTTTACCCCATCGGATTTTTACTTATTTAGATCACTGCAGAATTCCTTAAACAGAAAAACATTCGCCAGTGATGATGACATCAAATCGTTCCTAGACGCTTTTTTGCTGACAAAGGCAAAGGTTTTTATAAATCAGGAATAATGAAGCTACCGGAAAGGTGGAAGAAAGTGATTGAAAATAATGGACAGTATATCGTGTAAAAATATTTGTGCATCCATGTCATTTTTTGATAATAAATATTTTAGTATAAAACGCAATGACTTTTTGGCCAACCCAATATAATAAAAAATAAAAATAGAGAATATATAAATAAAATTTATTGTATTTAATTGTATTTGAGGATCATACTAAACCAAATTTTCATTAATTATATTTTTGATAAGAATAAAACCGATCCTAAAAAGTAGTTTAACATTGACTTGAAATAATGTTTAATTAATATTTAACAATTAGATATTAAAAACGAACTCGACTTTACAATAATTTATTTTTCTATTTTGCAAAACCTGAAAGTAGAAAGTCTCATTCAATCGATAATTCTAAGTAATCGAAATTTATGATAGCTTTTGATAACAAGATTTCCTTTCTTTCGACGAATTTAATCAATTTTCCCTGAAAAACATAAGAAGGATTAATATATAATTCTGTCCTAATGCTACCTCAGCAATACAGACGCCAGACTCATTAGCCTGCAGTAGCTCCACCTCAATGGCTCTTTTTTATCTTTTGAAATATGTCATTATATTAAGTCTAAAAATATATTCTAACTTCTGCTTCTACTTTCCTCCTGAAACATCTCTCGAAGAGATTGTTTGATAATCTCTTCGGATTCCAATAAGGAGAGAAATGCGACAATTTCTAATAGACATTTAATAGGTACTTAAGTAAATTTTATAAAAATAATAAAAACATGAACAAATTAACCTGAAATATACATGATTTATTGTCAAATTTACATAAAAAATGTAATTATCACTAAGTCTCAATTAATTTTGCAAATTAAATAAAATTATTATATTTTTTTATTCGTCGTTGTCCAAAGAATCTTTGAATTAACGCTAGAACGCTCAAGCGCTCATTTTTGACGACAAGACAATTTTAAACCGAGCCTATTTTAAGACAATTAATCTTAATGACTTTATTTTTTCAAGCTCATATCAATATTGCCAATTATTGTCTAGCAAAATTATTGTCTCATAAATTCAAGTCGAAAGAAATTGTTGTCTTAAAATAGGCGCGCTTTAAAATTGCTTTGCGGTCAAAAATGACCGCTTGGGCGTTCTAGCGTTAATATTTATTAAAATAAAATATTTCAAATTAAATTAGAATTAAATTAAATTTAAATATCTGTTGTTTTCAAACGGTTTGTATGAACAATTTCGCTAATTTTATGTCCACTGTTACACGCCTTCATAATTCATCCACTGAATCAGCTGAAGTAACTCAATGTTCGATAATGTCTAACAAACCAATGTTTAATATTCCTATTGGTCATCGTAATTATATACCAGATGATTATATAGACGCAAATCGATACGATACAAACTTTGAAAGCAAGATCACAATATTTGATTATTGCAAATTAGTACAGGAGTGACATCATTGATTTACTTATAAGAATATTTAAGATATCTAAATTTTTGTTCAGTTTACCTATCACACTATGTATACCGACTGTCCCCTTCTTGACAGTGTTGTAAAGAATTATCTTTCTTCATTTTAAAACCAACAAATGCTAAAATTATTTATTACCAATATATTTTTAATTCCTTATGAATAAAACTCTTTCGGGACCGCTTTTGTTTGAAAGATTTGAGGATGGAATATTTATTTATGTAATGAGAAGAATAGCTGATTATGATAACATCAATAGACAAAGTTTTCGACTAAACAAAAATTGGCTTTCTTGTAAATGTTTCAACGATAAATAGAACGAATTGATGAATGAAATGTGACTTTATGGAGGCGTAATGTCAAATAAATGCTATTTTAGATGAAAAAAACAGGATAAGGTAAGAAAGAACCGTGCAAAGTAGAGGACGTATATATGGATCACCGGTCCCGAAAGAGTTAAAAACACGAAAATAATGAAAAAAATAAATATTATCCAAACGAGCCTCACCTGCTACTTTTGTTGAAGGCGCCAATTCAATGGAACCTTCTTCTGTATAGTTGATGGCAAGTTCTTTAAAAAGACGAATACTAAGTTTTTTGTTTGGTAGAGACGTAAAAGAATCTAATAAGATTTGGAATTCACTGAAAGTATAAAATCCCGGAGTAATAGTTTTCAAATTTGATGCTTCTGAATTAACCTGAAATAAATATGATATTTTTTAAATTATAATAAAAACAATAATAAAAACAAATATAGAAAACATTATTTCAAGGTTTTAAAATATTGATAAAGTAATGTGATAGGATATGCTCAGTAAGACTCACCCAATCGAATCGGGGATCTCTCTCTTTCAGAAAGTTATAAAGTAAAAATTCCACCATATTATTTCTATTATAAACGTTTTCAGTAAAAGATATATACGATAAGACAACACCGTCGATATCATCTTCCTACAATATTCAAATATAATTTAAAGAGGATATAAAAAGTTGAACCGTGAAAAACGGATGGACCGTGGACAGAAACTTTCGTAAAGCTTCTTCATTTTTCCATTCAACTAGTTCCAAACAGTCAACCATAAGAAAAAAGTATCTCATCACCGAACTGTCGATGTTGCCAATTAAAACATGACAAAATAGTTGGATTAACTGAAAGAGACAAAAATCTGTAAATTGTTAAAAAATATTTATATAAAATATTTTTTACTTATTATAAATATATCACGGTAAAAAGAAATGTAGCATATTTTATATTTTAATTAAAAAAATTAATTCTTTCAAGTGTATCTTGAAGAGTATGGTGTTCTAAAAAACAATATTTGTAAAGTTTAGGGTCTTACCCCCAGAAAGTTTCTTTTTGACAAGTTAGGATCATTAGCCGAAAATCGGGTCAGAATAGATAATGTTCAGGGGTGCCTCAAGAGGACCATAGTTGTAGTATTTAGAAACGTGACAAATGTGAATAAATTGTAAACTTTTAGATGTGATAAGCCAATAGGTTTTCATCCGGAGAAGCTTCTATTACCTATTTCTGTTTATATTTTCTGTGATAACTACATGTATATCACAAAAATATTTACCTAATATTTATTTAAATATATATGGTGGTCCAAACTTAGAAAGAAAACATTTTTTAAAGATTATCATGTGTACGTGTAAAGAACATGTCACCAGCCATATTTACTCATTCTTACTTAATTTTTTATTAACAGTGTCATTGTTAAATATTCTTTGATCCTAATAAAATGTAAAAATTTTCAGCCATTTTAAAAGGTTTTTAAAATCTTTGGACTTCTTGCGGGGTTTTGTTTTCCAATGGTAAATTGTGCTATTTTGTATTTTTATTGAGGCATGTTTAAAAAAATATTGTATTGATCATTTCCTTGACGTATTATTGATCATTTTAAGCAATATGAACAACTCAGTCCTTGAAAGTCATGTAACCGGAGTAAAGATAGCATTTGAATGATTGGGTTTCCATATCTGATGCTCGACTGCCATCATGTGCAAATTTTTCAACTATCATCGGTCTCAGAAAACGTCAGTTTATAAAAGTGCCAACCATGTATATGTACATTTACAACCATTTCGACTCAGAGCTAGGCTACCAGTTCGAGGAAAACAGCACATGATTAAGAAAATTCAGAATTTGTTCAACGAACATAGAAACCATATGCGAAACAAATCACGTACAAATGAAAAGGAAAATGAGAGCATTTGAGTTTAGAAACAATTGTTAATAATTTGAATGATTTAGGATTAAATATTTTAAATAGTTTAAAATAACTTATTATTTTAGAATAAATAAGATTAAATTAAAACAGATTAAATTAATAATTTAAAACAAGGACTGTTATGAGAACTCACTCATTGAAAACGATTTTTATTATATACACAATTCGAATCATGTTTATGACAACCCATAGTTGAGCCTTCGGTCGTTGACATCAAAAAGAATAGATTAAAAAAAATTTATCCGAATATTTGAACCAATTTGAGATATGAAAAATATTTTCAAAAATATTTACCATGAATTTCCTTGGTTTTAAAATTAAAACAAATAATAATTATTTTAAAATGATAATTTTATTTATTTGTTTAAAAATATTAAAAAAATTAATCCTAATCAAAATTTTGCAATGATTTTAAATTACAAATACATCTAAACATTAAATCTAAAGTTAAATCAAATTAATCTCAGATTATAATAATTAAACTATTAATCAGCCATCTAGGTAGGAGAGACACAAATTCTCTCCACAAAGACTTATGTAAATGTAGGTTTTTATTTCGTTTTGCATCATTATGTGTTTTGTTTGATCATGTATTTTCTTTTTGTCATATCTTTGAAAGACATATGTAAAAATCTTAGTTTTTATTTTTTTTGTGTTCTTGATTGTTTTTATGAGAATTTTTTTACGAATTTAAATTGGAAATACTTTTGCAATTTGAAATTCTAATGGAATATTTTTGTGTTCCTGCTTTCAATGGGGAATGTTTATTCGATTGCTGATTGAGAGGCGTTTTTATGTCAGTGTGAATACGCAGAGTGGCGATTTCGTCTGCGTTCGCGCCACAATTCGCTCTCAATTTTCACCATTCGGTGTTGATATGATGAAATAATTAATCCCATAGTAATATAGGATATATAAATTAAATAATAAAAAAATCAACAATTAATTTTTTTATTATTTAATCAATAATTAATTGATCGAAAAATTTGGATTTTAATTAAAAGAATAAGAAGTTTCCTAGAAGCCATCATTACTTCAGCATTTGCTTAGCCAATTCCATCAATTTCCAATCAGTAAAAGAAAGTTCCGAAGAACAACAACGAGATCCGAAAGAAATAATAATTAAACAATTCCGTTTTTCCAACAAAGACGAGAATTAAATAATAATTGTAAACTATAAATATTCCGTTTTTCCTTAACCAATCCCTTCAATTTACAACCAGTCAATAATAAAAAAAATCAAATCTCTAATTGGAGACGTTAATAATCAAGACGATCTGAGAAAGCAATAACCTAACAATTCAGTTCAAACGAAAAATAAAGCAAGTAACGTGTATTTCTTTAAAAAACCAATCGACCTGTTTCTGGTTGTTGTGATCGAGAACAATTTCTTTTCTTGTACATCTTTCCGTTATAGTTATGAATTATCAATATATTTGTTAAAGAAATCACTTTCAATTATTTTGAATTTCTGAGATTGTTTCTTTTACAAATTATAACTAAAATTGTATTAAATATTATTTTTAATTTTGATCTTTGAAATTTAATCGAGATTTTTAAAAATGAAAGATTATTTAAAAAATACAGATCGCGGAATTGATTATTAAATTAGTAAAGGAAGTAGAAAATCTGTTTTAATTTTGTTTCAAATAAAAATTTTAAATTTTGCTTTTTATAACCTCAAATATCGATTAAAAGTAAATAAAAAAGTAAAATAAATCAAAGATTTATTGTACCAATTAATTAATAAATAATTATATTAAATAAAATAATTATATTTAATATAATTAAATATTATACTTTAAATATAATTAATTATATTTAATACTCACCGACTTGAGTGATATTGTAATGAAGATACTTAAATACTTATTTTTTTTAAATCTTGAAAGTTTTTTCCAGATTTTTGCAGATAAATAAAATTTCTTCATTATTTTATTATCAGAATATCATTTAAAATATAAAAATAGTGCAACAACATACCCGAGATAATTCTGCAAGTTCAATGACACTGCCAAAAAAGTCATAAAGTGACAACATTGCTGCATTTTCATGACCATATCGATCCAAAAAGAATAAATATAATTTATCCTAAACAAAAATAATTTACCAAGAATTTATTAAAATTAATCGAAATTAATATTAATTAAATTCATGTTATTTGTTGATCAGAATATTTTTAAACTGTTCAGAGAGAGTAATTTATTAACTCTTGGACTTTTGATAAGGCATAATTAACGAGGTTCAGAAAAGGGTTCTTTTTGAATGAATCGTCGCTAAAAAGAGTAAAAGAACGTCGAATTTTACCTGAAAAAGTCTCCATTGTGTAAAGTAGGATTATCAAAAATGATTTACTATGATCTGATGAATCCAAAAGAACTCATGAATCCAGTGACTCTGACCTTTTTTGCCGCTAAGAACATTCAGATCAGGCATTACAGAGTTTAGAGTTAGTTTTTGTATCAAGTAATTAAATTTCTTTCCAACACGAGAAACATTCTGTAATTTGTTTATGTGAATTTTATCTTTACTCTCATTTAAAACTTTATGTAAAAGAACTCTATTACTTCCCTGTATTTGTAAAATTTTTAAATATAGTAACTCTGTTGTTAAAGAAGCAGAGGATATTTTATGCGATTTCCTAAAATTAGTAATTCATTGTCTTTTTTCGAGTCTCTCTTATTTTGTACTACGTTTTTTGTAAAAAGTGCAATCTAAGAGGCCAATATTGTAAAGATTATGAGTCTTTTGGTGGGGTGAAAAGGTTGTTGTTAAGCAAGATGTATCGTTTTGTATGAGGTCCAATAACAAAGATCCCCAAAACGTTTTTCTTTTAAAAGTTTTCAAACTTTCAAAAATGTTGAATAGCGAGCTTTTCTCCATTAATTATTTATATTTTTCAATATAAATTATAAATATCAAAGGAAATTTAATAAATCATGATTACCAAAAGCGTAGTAATTTCTGATGATAGGGAATCGTATTCGTCTTCATTTAGAATAGTTGCCCAAAAATCCTCCATTATAGACAATATTTGAATCTAAACATTATTTATAAAATCAATTGCGAAACATAAGTTTCAAACTTCATTAAATCTTCTTGGAGAAATCCTTTCAATTTTCGTTCTCATTTCAAAATCTTCTAATAAAGCATTAAAAGGAATAATCTGAAAATAAAATTAAAATAAAAAATAAAAACACATAAATATTAATATATTAATATAACATATTAACAACATCAATATGATTTTTTAAACATTTATTAATACCAAAAGCGCATTCACTGTTTGACATTTTTCTTGATTAATATATTTCTAAATTCATACTAATTTTTTTCAATAAATGAAAAACTTTTTGTTGGATATCAGATATTTTAATTATTTAAAATATTTAATATATGCTTTTTTGATAAATATTTTGTTTGAATATTATCAATTAAACAGTGTTATTGAAACTAAACGTTTCGCGTGTTACAAACTATCCGGGCATAATGATTGATATAAAAATAATTTTGGAGTTTTTGGAAAAAAAATCGATGGAAGCATTAGCTTTGAAATCTGGCAGAAGAAATTTGAAATGGTCATGAAAATCCAGAAGATTACTGATCCAGCCCCGTATCTTCCTTTTTTACTACGGGGGTTGCATTGAACATCTACATGGAATCGGACGAGAAGACGCAAAGCAGCTGCAATCGGTTCTTCAAGATACTAAACAATTTGTTCGGCCTGACTAGACGTTCTGCGTACAGTCAATTAATAAACTTACAGTATCCCGAGGGCGAGACTATCAATTAATATGCGTTTCGGGGGAAGATTTTAGCATCAAAGGTCGAAGATCTAACAAAGGCTGCCTTCATGGCTAGACTGCCTTTCGAGTTGTAGGTGGATTTGAAACGGGCCGGCAACCAACAGCTGACCGAAATGTTCGAGTATAGCCACAGGTATATAAGGATTAAAAATGATTTATTACAGGGTTCAATGGCAGCAACACAACACGGAAAAAACAACAAGGAAACAGAGAGTTCTGGAGATCAGGGAGAACTCGATAAACCCAGAGCAAATCTTCACAAAGGACCTTATGTTTATCGCGAGAGAGAGACACCGAATCGAAGGAAAGGAATCATCATAAGGGTTCTCAGTGGCAATCAAACAGACAAACAATATGCTACACATATCAGAAACCGGGTCATATCGCAAAATATTGTCGGTCGAAAACGAATAGGGTAGTTTGTAAACGCCGGCTCTCTTCCTTCACAGTTGGAGGCGTTGCCGACGATGATCGCCACCGTAAATGACAGGTCGGCCATAGCTTTGATTGTTTCGGGTTGTTCGAAAAAGGTTGTTTTAAAATGTTTAGTTAGGGATTGCATGTCGTTTTCTGACGGAGAAAGTGTGGTTTCGGAGAATGGAGAAGGTGTTAGAGTGGGTTCGGGTGAAGTGCGGTTGACTTTAATTGGCAGGATTGTTAGGGTGGAATGTTCTGTCATGGAAAATTTGCCGTGTGGTCTAGGGATCTTAATAGCTTTGGATGTCATAGATAAATTGGGCGGCGTCAGAATTAATAAGGGTGTTATTGAATTCGGTTAAGAAGCAATTAAAGGGACAGATAGTAGCTTGAGTTGTACTGCATTGGATGCGACTCTTGTTAGCATAAAAAACATCATTTTGAGATTGAGTTTAAGGAAAATTGGTCAATTAAATGGAACTGGAAAAGTGAGATGTCGAGTCATCTTCCGAATCACCAGTCAGTTTTTAAGGACAACAAATTAAAAGATGTTGCAACGTTGAAAATTTTAGACGGTTAGGTAGAAACGGGTTATCTAATCGAGTACAATGAGAAAGAAATAGGTAAATCGATAGGATACATACCAATATTTAGAATAATACAGGCTAATAAGTCCAAGATAAGACCCATTTTTGATTTTAGAAAATTAAACAATTACGTGGACGTTTATAGTGGTTCAGCGGATATGTGTTTAGATAAGCTCCGCAATTGGTGAGGTAGGGGTTCGACTTTCTCAAGGCTTGATTTGTCAAAGGCGTACATGCAGATTCATATTCATAAGGAGATGGGGCGTTACCAATTTTATATCATTAATAACAAGAAATATGCTTTAACTAGAATGAGTTTTGGTTTAAACATTACACCAACTATAATGACTGAAATCGTCAGGGGGATTCTGAATTCTGACACCAGGATTCGTGAAAATACCCACTTTTATATTAATGATATTTATGTAAATGAAAGTTTCATTTCTGTTGAAGAAGTAGAAAAAATGTTCAATAACTTCGGTCTCAAATGTAAGAAACCGGAAAATCTGTCACAAGCCAACGAAGTTCGAGTTTTAGGAATGAAAATCTTTAAGGACCAACATGTAGTGAGATGGAAGAGGGACAATCAGGTAAGGGATGAGCTGGATGTGGAATCAATTTCCCGTCGTGAGTTATATTCGTTATGTGGACAATTAGTAAGAATACATCCGGTAGCTAGTTGGCTACGTCCGTCATGTTCATATCTTAAACGACTTAGTGAGGGAAGGTGGGATGAAAAGATAGACGATGAATTACTCGAGAAGATTAAATGGGTTTTAAAGACAGTGAGGGAGAGTGCTCCTTGCAGATGTTTATGGATCATTGATGACTGCAGGGAAGGTATTATATGGTGCAACGCAAGTTCAATAGCCATTGGTGCGGCGTTATAAGTCAAAGGGAACATAATCGAGGACGCATCATAGTTGAAAAAAACATATTAATGTAGCAGAACTAGAAGCAGTTGTAAAAGGTTTTAATTTATGTGTGAAATGGGGTAAAAGGAGCGTGATAGTAAAATCGAATAATAAGTCAGTAGTTTCGTGGGTAACCACAACAATCTCAGATTGCGAAAAGTTAAATACCAAGGCTTTATGTCAGCTTTTAATAAAACGAAGACTGTCGATGATCAAGGAGCTGTGTCAGGAATATGAGATCGCGTTGAAGATCAAGTTTGTTAATAGCGAAGATTACAAGGAGGACGAGTTGACAAGAATCCCAAAACAATTAAAACGAATCAATTGTTTTTTATCGGTTACGAACGATCTACTCAAGCTGCAGCAACTTCATGATAAGTGTTATTTATGATCAAACAGAATGTGATATCTATGTGCGAAGCAAGGAATAGAAAATTTTAACTAACTCTTTATACTCTGCTTTCCAACAAAAACATCATTTAGAAAAAAATATAAACTCGAATAGAACTTATAAGTTAATAAAAACCAATAAAATAGGATTGTAAACTTGCGAATGCCAATAAAGATGAAGTGTTAAAAAGTATGTATGTAAATAAACTGAAAAAAATTTTATATAGAAAACTAATCATATCAAAGTTTTTAAATCGAAAAATATAAACACAAAATATTAAGCTGTAGTTCAGTTTTTATTATTGTTTATTCTAAATCCAATTGTACTTTCTTACAATATTTTTAAAAAATTCTTACAAAATATTTATATTTATAGGTTGTAAAGATTTGGATAAGACCAAATCTTGACGAGTTTTTGTATGTTTTAAATGGTTTGATTTCGATAATGTAAAGCTCTGTTATTGTTATATGGATTTGTAACAAAAATCAGAACTTATTAAATAATATTTTTATCCTTTTATCAAAAAATTTTATATATAT
>MQRK01230331.1:0-13102 GCA_001938485.1 Girardia tigrina
TACAAGATTAAAAATATTTCTCAGTGGTAATTATATAAAAAAATAAAAAAAACATTAATTTCATTAAATCTTTTTGCAGAAAATATTAAAAATATTTTTGATTATGAATACTTAGAAACTAAATAATAAAAAAGCTTCTATTAATGTATTTCTTAACAGTTTTTATACTTATAATAAAAATATACTTATAAAAATATAGTTATATAATAAAAACATTTCAAATGTTTGAAAGCAAATTTATATAATTAAAATCAAAAATATATAAAAGGCGCACAGAGATGATGGGAACATAATTATTGAACCAGATATTCCACTTGTCAATGAAGGAAACTTTAGAGGGTTCCTTTAATATAGAATTAATATTGGTGACTCTATTTAAAAGAATATTCAAAAAATTGCTATGCAAAAGCCACATATACTTGTAAAACAATATAAAATTAATTATTTGAATGCTGTGGTGATGAAATTACTTATATAATATTAGAATAAGTGAATCAAACCAAATATTATTGGGTAGGGTTAGGGTTAAACATACTTTTAGTATAATTTTACATATTTTTATGATCAAAAGTATGTATATATATCTACATTTATACTTAAATAAATTATACAAAATAAAAATATCCTCCCATCTTCGGTGCAACATAGGGGGGGACAAACACAGAGCTTTCTGAAACAGTATAATTATGCTTTTTTTCTAAATTTCTATTTTTTTGTTAAAATCGGAATCGCCATTTTAGAATCATAGTCTAGATCTGGGACTTATAACCAATGAAATTTATAATCAAGGTTATTTATATAATATTTCTGAATGTTACAGATTTTTTTTGCCAAAAGGAACGAAAGAAAGAGGCTCCACACAGATCCGACAATCAATTTGCATTGACAAATGCTTCTCTAGAAAAAAAGGATTTTAGCATATATTTGCCAACAAGAATACTAAACTCTTTATTATTTTTTTGCAAGCACGTATCATTAAAATGCAATTTTCTAGGAAATTGTCATATCGTCAATGATAACTTGAATTGGATTTTATAATTTTTAAAGCTTCACTGTACTGGATTCAACTTCTATTGATTTTAGACAAATTAGGGGCGATAAATCGCTAAAACTACTTTATTTTGAACTAAATATTAATAAAATAGTTAATATAAAAAGGTTGTCAGAGTTGCTCACAAACTCTGGAACTCCCACTCAAAATCCAGACTCCGATATTTCAACCTTGTATTTCATTTAAAATTAATTTTTTTAATAAACACATTTTTTCAAAATTAATTGAGGACAAATATAAAAATAATTTTATCAGTCAATTATTTAATTTTTTAGTTCATAAAACCCATTTTAAATATCTTTAATTTGAATATTTTACTGCGGGAATTTTACAAACCTTTTCTAATAATAATAAAATAATTTAATTTTAATCGACTTTTCATAAATTATATAAAATCTTATTAAATTTTTTTATGTTTAGTTAATGAAAAGGAAAGAATGATGAAAAATAGAAATAAAACGTATGTGGGTTAAAAAATTTTTATTAAATTCTACATGTTGTTATAAAAATTTATATTAAAGATTTAGGTAAAATGTAATTTATGATAAAAATAATAACATAAATAAAAATAATGGAATTGATATAAAATGAATAATTAGAAAATTTCAATTTAGTTGTATTATTTTTTTGTTTATTTTATAAATATTATATAATTACTAAATTTGGTCTTTTAAAAAAGATGATTTGCACAAATTAATTTTCCATTGAGGCATCGATTTAAAAATTATTTTTAGTAAAATCGATAAATTGAAAGATTATATTTTTAATATGAATTTCTTATTATAACTTTTTAAAATGAATCTAGCATCTTCTAAAATAAATTTATTTTTTACAATATAATTATAATATAATTACAATATAGTTTTCTCTTATATAATATTAAACGTCATAATAAATTTAAAATCCTTCCTTAATGATTTTAAATGAATATATTGTTAATAGTTTATCAAATGTAAACTAATGTTATGAAATTAAAAGGAATAATTGAAACGAAATAAGTTACTCTCAAAATTATTATAATGATATTTTTTCATGTAATTTTTAATAAATATAATTTTTAAATTCAATACTTTATTAAAGGGAAGTTATTTTATTACAAAAACATTTAATAATTTCTAATTATATCATTTTAGTTAGCCACCAAAATTGGTTTATGAGTAAATGATTTTCATAAAAAAATATAACGATAGAAAATTAATTTTAATAATTCACATAATACATTGATTTTTATTATCAAAATATTTATTCTCAAAATCATTAAATTAATCATTTAAATTTTACAAGCAAATAAGAATCACTAAAATGTAAAAAAAATATTTAAAAGTTTAAAATAAATTTTTAAAGTGAAAATTCAAATTTTCAGTCAATATAATATTTATACTAACAAACATTAGATCAATATTTTTAAATATTATATATTCCCTGATAAATTTTAAATGACAGAAAATTAATTTTATTTTTTTACAATTAAATTCTTTTTTTGAACTGAATCATTGTGTGAGTGAATAGTTGATCTAAAAAATTTTAAAAAATAGAAAATTAACTTTTAAAATTCAGTTAATTTAAAAATGTTTTTAATCTTTTTAAACTAAATATTTGTCTTATAAAAATTTAAAAGACAGAAAATTAATTTTATTATTTACATACAGTACATTAATATTTCATTATCATTTTATAAAAAGTGATCAAAGGAAAAATATCACTACGATAATCTTTTTAAGATTATTTAAATGTTTCGTTATAAATAAAATGTCTTCAGATATTTTGTCTAATGATAAATAAACCAAAACTATAAACAGTTAATATGTATTAAATTATAGAAATTTACAAAAGTAATCATTGGCAATAAATATTAAATATAAAAAAATATTTTTATGATTATTAACTATCTTGTTATTTAAACTGTGAAACAAATTATATCATTATTTATTTTAAATTATTTAATAAAATTACAAATTTAATTCACAATTATAGAATTAATTTTATAAAATCATAAGTTTATTAAAATAAAAATAAACATTAAAATTCAAATTATTTTTTTTGATTTATAAAAATTTACGTTTTTTTGTATTGATAAATATTTAATTTCGTCGAAACACCGAGCAATTTATTAATTCATCCTTTACATTTACAATCAGAATCAGAATGTCGGGATATATTATTTTATAAAATTTAAATAAAAAATTAATTTTAAAATTAAGTAAATTCATTTTATTAATTACATTCAATTAATTACAATTTTTCCTAATAATTTCAATTTTAGAGGCAACTCAGAATCGCTGTTCAGTATTTGTGAAAATTTTTTATTTATAAATTTTTAAGTGATAGAAAATTAATTTTTTAATAACACATTTTTTACAAAATTTTAAATTTTAAAATAAATTAATTTTTTACTATTAGAAATAGTGAATACCATTATATTGTGTTTATAAATTGCAATTAATAAAAAAATAAATATTAAAATATGAGTTATATTTTATTGATTTTATTAATTATTAACAATTTAATACAATTTATTATTCAAATACAAAAACTCCAACTCTAAATTATCGAATAAATTTCATTATTTAAAATCGTAAAAATAGTTTGAATAACACATTTAATTAAATCATTTATAAAAAAGTCTGATTAATATCTTCAAAAATCGATGTCAGTTGCCAAAGCCGATAACAATAATAAAAACAATAATAATTTTGTCCAATCTGAAGAAGATGAAATGTTGAAACAAGAAATCGAAAATCTCGTGTTGACAATAGAGACCAATAGTTCATTGGACCAAAAACATTCAGCATTGCAATCGCTGAAAAAAATAATCATTTCAGCGACGACGTCAATGACCAGCGTACCAAAACCACTGAAATATCTTCGTGAACATTACAAAACAGTGAAAAGTTGTTATATGAAAATCGATGATTTGAAAACGAGGAAACTGTGCGCAGATATAATTTCTGTGATCGGAGTCGTTATGACAGACAATGAGGAATACCAGGGTGACACTCTAGAGTACCGGTTTTTAGGGCTGTGTGAGGATGCGACCGTCTGGGGGCACGAATACGTGCGACATCTTACCAATCAGATCGTAAAAATTTGGACCGATAAGGACCTTTCAAATGACGCCTCAGTCGACTGTGACACCGAGGTCGTGTCCGAATCGAGCCCGAATCTCAAGGAGCGGTGCCTGGCACTCGTGCACAAGATCATACCGTATTTCATGAGACACAACGCCGAGACGGAGGCGATCGATCTCTGTATCGAGCTCGAATTACTGAATTTGCTTAGAAAATACTCCTCGACCTCAAATTACGACCGGATCTGTCTCTACATGACCAAATCTGTGCACTATCTCTCCGATCCCGACAACCGAAGACTGTTGGAGGCTGCCTCACGCATCTACGAACAATTCGACGATCTCGGCCAGGCGATGAAATGCGCTCTGAGACTCAATGACGATGAATATGCGCTTGCTCTGCTCGATAAGGTGAAATCTGAGTCACTCCAAAAGCAGTTGGCGTTTCTATTGGCCTCGCAACAATGTAACGTGCCGTACGAGAATCTTGTGAACACAAATATGAATGAATTAGTTGAAATCACGAGCAACTCGAGATTGAGTGAGAACTTTCTCGCGTTGGCCCGGGAGTTGGATATTATGGATCCGAAATTGCCGGAAGATATTTACAAGTCGCATCTAGAGCAGACGAGATCGACGCTCGAGTTGCCCACTCTCGATAGCGCCAAAAACAATTTGGCATCGTCATATGTGAATGGATTGGTGAATTGCGGATTCGGGAAAGACAAGTTGATTATGGAGGAAGAGNGAATGAATTAGTTGAAATCACGAGCAACTCGAGATTGAGTGAGAACTTTCTCGCGTTGGCCCGGGAGTTGGATATTATGGATCCGAAATTTCCGGAAGATATTTACAAGTCGCATCTAGAGCAGACGAGATCGACGCTCGAGTTGCCCACTCTCGATAGCGCCAAAAACAATTTGGCGTCGTCATATGTGAATGGATTGGTGAATTGCGGATTCGGGAAAGACAAGTTGATTATGGAGGAAGAGAGCGGTATGAAATGGGTGTATAAAAACAAAGAGGTGGGGATGATGAGTTGTGTGGGGACGCTTGGGTGGATCCTCCAGTGGGATGTGGACGGGGGATTGAGTTGTATCGATAAATATCTCTATTCGGACGATGATTTCATCAAGGCCGGTGCGTTGTTGGCGTGTGGAGTTGTGAACGCGGGTGTCAAGAACGAGTGCGACCCAGCGTTGGCGCTACTTGGGGAACACGTGACCAATAACAAACAGATTCTCGCAAAAGGATCCATTATTGGACTTGGTGTGGCATACGCGGGAACAAGGAATGCTGATTGTCTCACCCTACTACAGCCCGTAATTCTTGACTCCAGTAGTGACAAATTTGAATTGTCATGTCTCGCTGCACTCTCTTCTGGATTGATCGCGATCAGTACCATGGACGGTGATTTGACGACCGCCATCATTCAGACAATGATGGAGCGATCGCACGAGCAGATGAGCCACCCGTTTGCCAAGTTCATGGTACTGGGACTGGCGCTGACGTGCCTTGGGTGCCAAGAGCAGGTAGACGTGATCCTCGCGTCTCTTGAAGCGCTCCAAGAGCCTGTTCGGTCAATGGCTCATCTGATGTGCGACATTTGTGCGTACGCAGGATCGGGGTCCGTTCTCAAGATCCAACAACTGCTTCATATATTGTCGGAGAAAGCGGACGAGAAGAAAACGTCAGAGAAACCTGAGAAAGAGACAATCGACGACAGCAAAAATCAACCATTCGATTACCAGACGCATCATGGTCTAGCCGCGATCGGAGTAGGACTCATCAGCATGAGCGAGTCAATTGGTCAGGAAATGGGGTTCCGAGTCTTGGGACGACTTCTACAGTTCGGAGAAATGGAAATCAAGCGAGCAGTGCCGCTTGCACTCGCTCTAATGTGGTCCAGTGACCCACAGATGCGCGTCCTCGACACTCTGGGTAAGTTCAGTCATGACTCGGACAAGGAGCTTGCGTTCTCAGCGATCCTGTCAATGGGGCTTGTCGGCGCCGGTACAAACAACGCCCGACTAGCGGCGATGCTCCGACAACTCGCCTTATTCCATGCCAAGGACGCCAACTGTCTATTCGCTGTTCGACTAGCACAAGGCTTGCTCCACCTAGGCAAGGGCACGCTCTCAATCAGTCCTCACCATCAGGACCGCTTTCTGATGCGCCCTGTTGCCTTGGGCGGTCTCCTGACTTTCCTCATATCCTGCCTAGATGTGAAAAATACGTTTGTAAACCAGAACGATTATCTCCTATTTTACTTGACTCCCGCTTTCCATCCTCGTCTCTTGATGACGTTTGATGAAAACCTGCACCCGTTGACAGTGACCGTTCGAGTCGGACAAGCTGTGGATACTGTCGGCCTGGCTGGGCGACCCAAAACCATCACCGGGTTTCAGACCCATACAACTCCAGTACTCCTTGCTGTCGGAGAAAGAGCTGAACTGAGCACAGAAGAGTATGTCCCGGTGAGCAATCTACCACTCGAGGGATTCGTAATATTGAAAAAAAATCCACATTATGAGGAACCATGAAATACATTGACTGTAGTTGCTATGAAGAGACAATATTTTGTTATTTATTAATAAAACTATTCTATATATATTTTGTTTGTGTGAGTGCGTTTTACATATTTTACCTATTGAAAAATTATAAATCCAAAGTATTTTTTTATGATAAATATTTTTGTTGAGAATTAGGAAAAATTGTGATTAATTGATATAATTGATCGCAAATTTTATTACTTTTACTAAGAACACTGATATGAATTTCTGTATTTTTATTTTATAACAATTATCATTCCTTGATTTGTTAATTGAAAGGAAAAATGATCATTATGAAACTTAAATATATCGAAAGAAAACTGATACTGGTTTGTACACCTCCATAAACAGTTTTTGTGAGTTTAAATATAAAAGGAATATGATCAAAGGTTTGTAATACCGCTCTTGGTCTCTTTCTTCCACGTTTTCAAAATCTATTAAAAGTATTGATACATTGAGCAAGTTATTGAATAATAACGGTTACTCTAAGTCCATCATAAACAAACTCACTCGTGAGACTGTAGATAAAATAATCGAAAAAGAAACAATCAAAAATGAAAAAATTAATAGTTTAAACATTGAAAACTTCTTTACACCTGGGTATACTCTAAGCTTACCTTACTCTGAGGGTTTTAAACACCTCATAAATTCGATCTTGAAATCAACAGATAACATTTTAAATTTAAAAATTATTTCTCAATCATTTAAAGTTGAGAATATGTTTTGCAATAAATCACATACTCCTTTAGGATTGTGTTCGGACATTGTTTATCAATACACATGTAATGGGTGCAATGCCACATACATCGGAGAGACTGCCCGTCATCTCTGCAAATGAATCCAAGAACACAGTCAAAAAGAGTAATATTGCTGAGCATAAAAAAACGTGTAAATGTAATATGAGCATAAATGATTTTAAAATTTTGTGCAAGCATTTTAAAAATTATTGGGAGAGAGTGTCCCGTGAAGCATTGTTGATAAGATCATGTGATCCTAAAATCAATGTTCAAACAGCGCCCTCAACTAATTTATTAAGAATTTTCGATTAGACTTACGTAAATGATTGCATAATCATTCATTTCTTCTATAAAAGCAATAAAAAAGACCATAATCAGTGATCTGATGATGACGGTTAAACAGTCGAAATATATTATCCTAAAATATATTTTTAAATGGCGTTTATTTGTTTATAATTATTTTTAAATCAGTTAAATTTAAATCAATCGATAACACAAGACTGTTATAAAATATTTTTAATAAAAGTATTTATAACAATATACACAATTACAATTAGAATTAACAAAATATAAGAGTAATATCCCTATGTATCATGTCGGATATTATGGGACTGGGAAACTACCTTTCATCAGTCTCGATTATTTGAAAAAGGTATAAATAAAGATTATTATTTGATATACTAAGGATACTATAATTATTTTAGTAAAATTAATTAATTAAATTGATTTTAATATAATAAAAATAATTTCAACTTTGCTAACCGATAAATCAAGAAATTCTTCCAAAATTTAAATATCCTTCCTTTCTTTAAATACGACCACTAAAAATCACGATGGATACAATAATTAATTAATTGACTGAGAAAATCTATATAAATAAGTGATTGCTAGATGAGAATCAATTTCTTTAAAATCGACTGGATGGAAAATAATTCTATCTTCTTCCACGACTATTTAATTCTTCTTAAAACGCTTGGCTGAAAATTATTAATTTAAATCAGCGTAACTTATAGAGTTCTTACCTAAAAATATTAATTTAAATCAGAATATTATTATTGTAATACGTTTATATATAAAAACGCGTAGCTGCAAAAATATAAAGAACAAAAGGGTAAAAATATGTAGCAAACAATAGTTACGCTTATACATAAAAATAAGATAAAAATGCGTGGCTAATGCTTGTACACAGAAAATAAATAATAATATACGTGGCTGAAATAAGAGATAAGATGCGTGGCTGAGAAATTACGCCATGCAGAACGCGTATCTTATGCGTTTAAATTATTTTCAATAAATAATAAATATATTAAAAGGTTATAAATATAAATATATATTTACTTTTTAATTTAAAACATAAATAAATATATATATATATATATATATGTTGGGATTTTAAATAACTCTATTAGCTATTCGACCCTGTAAAGCTTGACTCCATCTAATTTACCGATTTCCAATACCAATACTAATTTGAAGGTTACCAATGCGTTCGATACGCTCGAAACCCAACTAAAAGTGATTATCTAGAATCCAATTACCAATAACAAATATATTAATATATTATATTTATAAATATTAATATAATTAAAATCATAATGAAAAATATATTTAAAATTTTATCAAATTTTATCTTATGCAATTTTTCGTGCTTAATTTTTTTACTTGGCACATTTAAGTGTTTTTTTTTAAATTTATCTTTAAATACCATTTTGGTTTTTCTTGCCAACTTTAAATGCCGCTTCAGTTTTTCTTGTTATCTCTTTTTTGTTATCATGTTGATAAGTGCATGCACCAATTTGACAGATGCATGCATATCTCTTTTTGCTTTATGTCCATCCAATTTTTATTTACTGTACTGATTTCCCAAATAATATTTTTCGTATTCTGAAATTAACTACACTGTAAGGTTTTCCAAACGCTGGTAAGTTTAATTTTAACTGCACAGAACTTTAATCAATCTCTGTTTTACAGCCTACTTTTGTGCATTCGTCAAACTCAGCCAACATTCATCCAAGTTGTGTTATTGGATCTTTGATCGCGACGATAGCAGATGAATTGATGACTTACTGACTAAAATGACAATTATGATGTCATAATATAGATAAATGATAATACTCAATTTTGTTTATAATACTATTATTGTTATTCTTTATTTCCTTTTTATTGCTTTTGCTTTTAACTACATGGGACCCTAACATACATATATATTTATATATATACATTATATAACATCCTCGTGTTATAAAAAATAAGAAAAAAATATGAAAACATATCGTGGATTTTGTCTATGATTGTATATGGACCTCCGTACTTGTCTTGGTGCTTGTCTCGAATTTCTTTCTTTATCCAAACCACCTCCCCTATCTGAAAATGTCGCCGTGTTATTTCGGTGTTCTTTATTTGTTTCTCTCTTATTTTTTTAATAATATCTGCCGGGGGCATCTTGTTTTTTGGTAACCAACCCGAACAGTTAATCTGCCTTCCAAATACTACCTCTGCGGGACTGAAACCTGTCGTTTTCTGTACTGTGGCGTTCAAACTAAATTCTATTTCAGGAAGTAGTGTAGCCCAATTTGTTTTGTCTCTGTCTTTCAACGAAGCATTTATATATTCCCGTATCGTTCTGAATTGCCTTTCTATGATTCCGTTAGTATTGTGTTGGTATGGACTGGAAAATATTAAGGTAGTGCCTACTTCTGCCGCTAGGTCTGCCATCTTCTTAGATATGAAGCTCTTTCCACAATCCACATGTATTTCTTTAGCTGAGCCAAATTTCATAATCCAATTCTTATTGATGATGTTTACAATTGTGTTTTCTGCTTGCATTGCACATGCCGTCAGAACTATGTATGTACTGAAGTGAACAATAATAGCGATAATATATTTTTCCATTTTCAAAGTTTCTCTAAAAGGCCCACAGATGTCAATGTATATTTCCTCGAATGGTTCATCTGACTGTATTTTTACTGTTTTTTCTTTGTGTTGTCAGTGTTTTTGTCTGTTGGCATGAAATACAGCCTTCAATTGTATCTTTTACGGTTTTCCCCTTGTATTCATGTCGAAATTGTTCTTGATGTATTTTTCAGTTTTTTCCGCACCTGCATGACATAATAATTTATGGATGTGTGTAATAAATTCTGTTTTTTTGTTATCTGGTATCCATATCTTTCCGTCTTCCGTATAGACTGTTCCATTATTGACGATAAACCGTTCCCCGTCTGCTGACTCTTAATAATCTCGATATCCTTGTCATTTTCCTGCCAGTATGAGATTGTTTTTATTGGAGACATCGTTAATAATCGTGTTTTCATTTTGTGTTTCTTGGTGTCTTCATGCTCCATCAAACATTGTGTACACGCACCACAATCTTTTCTTGACAATATGTCCGCGTTTCCGCGTTGTGAAACTTTCCTGAATCGCATGTCAATGTCTAAACTACTGAGGAAGTTGAGCCAAGTCTGAAAATGTGCAGTGATCGGTTTCCTTGTATTCATCATAAAAGTTATAGCCTTGTGGTCCGTCCTAAGAACGAATCGTTTCCAGTACAGATAATGCTTGAAATGATCACAAAATAGTATACAGCCAGAAGTTCTTTTCTGGTTATGCAATATCCTCTCTCATGGCTATTCATCGCTTTCAACGGAACTTACTCGGGGAACAATGTACTCTATTGACGTGCCTTGTCCGACTTCTCAGACCTCCAGGTAGATGTTTATCGTACTTGTAATTTGAGTTGTTATTTTTTTGAATTTTAGTTTAGTTTTGAATTTTTTGTGATTTGAGTAACTTTTCTCGCCCGCATCAAGATATAACTCTGCTTTTATTAAATAATTTTTTTGGATTATATTTTTCTTCGTTTTATTATTTTTATGTGTATCGTTCACTGTGAATGTTCAGTATCGCCATATTTTACATAGTAACAGTTCTTTATAAACTGCCAAGCGTTCGTCAACATTTATGTTATCAACCAGAAAGTAATTAATATAGCACTGCTCAATAAATTTTTAAAAAATAAAGTTATGACCTCGTACGGGCAACATGATTAATTTATCCTCTCTTTTCTTGTTTACTCAATTGAACAATCTATTTGACAGATTGATAGCTCTCTCTTGATTGGGTGGATGTTGTGCATGACCTTTCTTAGTTGTTATAGCGATTTTTCTGGTTAATTCTGTTAACCAACGAGACTCTCACCTGCTAAATAGTACATTTGTGTTAAATCGCAAATGCTGACTTTTCAAAGGAAAATAGAGTATTTAGCTAAATGAAATGGAGCAATAACAGGACTGTAATGTCCCTATATATCTGTGGCCGCACGAGCGCTAAAATTGCTGTACCAGCGAATTTTATTCATAGCTGGAAATGGCCGGACAACCTGCTGAATCACTGTCGTGTCAGAAACAGTGGATAGAAATCATCCACTCCTGAACGAGGTATTCCTAGTAAGCGCAAAGCATTTGCTTGTGCTGATTAAGTCCCTGCCATTTGTACAGACTACCCGTCGCTACACTATCGCTATCTATTATTTCACAGACAAAAAGACAACAACCCAAAATATCACACAGCTGATATAACAATTCTTTCTAATTTAACTGTCTTTAAAAAAATAATCTCTGCAAAAATAGTTTTCCTATTAAAAACAACATGTTTTACTTAAAATGGTAAAATCTTATTTAATAATAATGAGGTAACCAGTGTCACTGATCCTGTACAAACGGAAGTACGTATCCAAGGGGACACTGCCGAAAGAAGTCATTCTCGGTATGAACGCAACGAGACTGTCTCCAGATCTAAGAAATTGTCGACGCACACGGCCGCAGATTCAACGCACGGACACAAGAATTGGGGAATCACGTGCCCTATGGCGTCTTGCAGCGGTTTCTTCAAACCGTACAAGTTTCTTCCAGTACAAGTGCCAGATGAGAAGGAGGAACGGATCGTATTTATCGATCTTATTATTGGAGCTGTTGTTGTGGGAACCAATCAAAAGAGGCGAAAAAAGATTAAGAACGATTTAATATAATTTCGGAATGACGATTTCTCCGTCGGAGAATTGTAAGATTTGGCGTGAGAAATCGGACACGAATCGATCGATTTGCGTCTCGTTTGCGGTTTTAATAAAATTCCAATTCATTTGAGACAGAAATGTTAATAAATTAAATTGATAATCGTTATAATTATATTAAGTTGGTCAAAAAATAATGGCGGTTTTGAGACACAAACTTCAAAGACGTGCAAATTCACAGAAACAAAAGTTTATTAATTAAAGTATAAACCGTTGGCATCAATACATTTTTGCCAACGAGAAACAAGTTGTTTTATTCCATCAGCATAAAATGCATCGGTTCTCGAAGCGACGAATTCATGGAAGGCATTTTGAGCATCATTTTGATTTTTGAATATTTTTTCACGTAGGAAGTTGTACAAATGCCTGAAAAAGTAGAAGTCCGTTGGCGAGAGGTCTGGTGAATATGGTGGATGAGGCAGAGTTTCATAGCCAAACTCATTAAGCTTTTGAAGAGTCATTTTTGAAATATGAGGTCTATCGTTATCATGAAGAAGGATGGTACTTTTTTGATTGACCAATCCCGGACAAAGGGTTTTCAATTTTTTATGCATTTCATCAATTTCATGACAGTACCTCTCCACTGTGATTGTTTCACCTGGATTCAAGAAACTATAGTGCATGATTCCA
>MQRK01230334.1:11090-25212 GCA_001938485.1 Girardia tigrina
AGAGAGAGAGAGAGAGTCTCTTAAATGATTAGTAAAATCAGAAATTTCAAGTAAATGTATTTTTAAGGGTTAGGGTTAAGATGAATGATACCAACCATGTGAATAAAAAGAGCTGCTTTATCTTCAAAATGATAGCATAAAAAAGCTTTTGTTTAACAACCTTCAGGGGAAGAACATCATGAATCTAAAAAAATTAACGTATAAAAGACGTTTCCTTATGACAGGATCAAAATTATTGAATATTCGCTAAATTGATAAAGTGCAGCTAAACTATTCTTAATCTTCACAAAAATTAAACATAATAATTTCTCCAGAATAAACAAGTTTCCCTGAAATCTGCTGTCTTTTCTCTGACCAGGTTCATTTTGACTCCTTCGCTGTTTAACAAACTTCTGCTTTGAATTGGCTGATATATTTCAATATGATATGTCGATTTATATTTGTTATGAATATTTGGGACTCTTCCTTGTTCCTTTTGGACTTCTACAACTGCCGATCAAGGTTCTCTTTGCGTGTTTCAAATAGTCTGTCTTCCTTTTTCATATACTTATCAATTATTAATAATCCTTTCCTTTGGAAAAACAGCTGTTCTTTTTGCTTTAGGCAAAACTATTATTTTATATTAATACTTTTTCATGAAATAAATTATAAAACATTTCTTTTCATTTATATTGAATAATTTTGGTCTTTTTTCGTTTTGATTTTAAAATATTTTTATTTTAAATGTTTTTATTTTTCAAAAATATATTTAAACAAATAGAGAGTCTAAATCTAAACGAGAATTATTATTTGTAGAAGGTAGTTTTTATACATTTGTTCCACAGAAATAAATTCATAAAACAATAAAAAATAAATATAAAATCACAGAAAATGTTAGTTAATGGCAGATGTTTGGCGAACTTCCTTCAAGAACTTCTTTGTTCCCATTTATTTACAAAATTGCATATTTTGTCGTTTGAAACCTTTAAAAAATCTATCAAAATACCTTTACTTTCGTCCATTAGATTATTAATTCTTTACTAATTTTTGACCCCTAAATATTTGTTAGTTTTGAACCGAAACAATTTTCCTTATAAATTAAATTTAAGCCTTTATCCAGGGTGGTGAACCAATCTTCTTTAGAAGGCCAAAATTCATCCAAGTGGATTTTATAAAACTTGTGGATAAACATTTCCATTATTTCCGAGTACCATTGTCCCTTCATGGAGCTTATGAATATTAATACAAATTATTTACTTATAACAGAAGATCGCGTTTAATAATTATTTCAAGAAATATGTTTTCATGTGTAATTTGTTTATTAAATCTTACTGAGAACTTTTTTAGAGATCAGTTTTAGTTGATTGTTGTTTTGCATTATATAGTGATTTTGGTTTTAAATGTCATTATAATTTTAGAAAATGTTATTGCTTTATATTTAGAATAATCAAGATTATGAGAGGTCAAGAGTTTGGTCGGGGGCATATCCATGGTTAAAGGTTTTATGCTGGTGGATCATATTCTTGCAGCTTAGCATCAGTAACTGTCATAGAAATTACAGTAACTTCATTCTGATACATGAAAAATAACCATTCCAGTTGTCGACGACCTTGGATAACAGACAAGCAAAAGGAGTATTCGTACTATTCGTAGAATAGGGTTCGATTTATTTATGTGGGAGGCGTTGTGCTCACCGACATGGTTACAGCTCCTATAAGTTCCAGTACGGATGGTGAACCTTTTAGTACGATGGAGGAGAAACCGGTCGACGTCACAAAAATATTACCGGTATCCAATGGTTCTACGAGGAAACAACGTTGGTCGCCATCTAACCCATCCACGATCATGCGCTGAAGTCTAACAATATAATCATGTTCAACCGGTGAACCTATAGTCGGGAATAAATTACAGTTAACTTCGCATTGATATTTAATAAGGAATGAAATCGAGAAGCTTTAATTTTTATTTCCATCATCAAAACATCACATTTAAATTTTCTTTGTCGCTTTGATTTCACCTTTTATTTAGTAAAACAACATTCTTTGAGTCTGCCATTTTGTTTTTCTTTTCTTTACTTTTATTAACACTTTTTTGAGTGTTTCGATTTAACCTGTTCCCTTGTTTTCTCTTGGTTCACTTTTATTTATTAAAAAAAATTCTTTTATTATTTTTTCTTTAATGATAGAGTTTTTCTATTGATATTTTTTGATGAGGAGGGATTTATTGAGAATAAATATTTATTATTGATAAAACTTTAATTATGTGAAAATTATTGATGATAAAAAATGATTAATGTTAAATTGTTACTTCTGAATTTTATTGCCTGATGGTTTGTTTTTGTTATGAAAGGGGTTTTGACAAAACAGATTTGGGTTAATTTGTGGTCACTACACAGATGATCCATGAATTCACCAATAATTTAACAAACTCGATCCTAAATCGTAGTTAGGAATATTTTATGGTTTGGGGATCTTTCCAAATTCAAACAGAATCATATAAATCTAAGAAGACCTTAGATTATCATTTTATTTTTGCATTTTTAATATTATTATTATCAACGACGTTTATCTGGACAATGATCGAGTTCATAAATCATGAATCACAAATACTTTGTTTATTAATTACCACATCAATCTTTTGTCTTAGGAAACTGTGTGACCCCGAGAAGAATATTTTGGATGAAATAAAATATCAACTAGGTATTCTTACGTGTCAGAAAGATCTGAAAGAAAGTTTTGGAACCAAAATTGCATAGGGGTTTTGTCGACACATTTAATGTCCCAAATCGCGTTGATTTTTCAAGCTGTATTTGCACCACTTTGACTTAGCTAGAACTCATAAAATAAAAATTATCCGAAATGGCTCATTTGACATGTCGGCGATTACCTGCAAACAAGTAGGACAAAAATTGACGTTTTGAAAAGACAAAATAATATGAAACACATATATATATATGATTTATTAGTTACAATACACTTTAATTCTTGTACAATCAATATTTCCCATACCAAAATTTGCTTCATTTGATAAAAATAGTTATAAAATAATTCATACAGTTACAAATGTTAACCAAGCATACACAGACCTTTAAATATACAAAACATAAAATTTCTATGGTTTTAAAAGGTCATGTTTTACTAGCTTGATGTTCTATTTTACTGAAGCAAGTGTTAATTTACTCGGAAAACCGATTCCCTTACTTCAACATATTATGTAGGATGTAATGCATTGCTATAGTTGTTTTACTCAAAATATTACAATTTTTACGATAGTCTACCATCATAATGACAACATTCAAATGCGTTGAGCATACCCTAAATGTGTACTGATCTGAGCCATTTTTGATCAAAATAGTTTTCTAGTAGTGGAGTACTGAATGAAAATGTGGCAGGTAATAAAACTTAAAAATTTTCATACATATAAGAACGACGCTAATGAAACAGTATATTAAAACAAATTATTAAGTGAATATTTTATTAAGATTTATGCGACGAAAAATGAAAAACCTATTATCATCACAATTATATACATTGTGTATATTAATCGTGTAATGATTATCTCTGCAAATTTTAGATGATATTTGCAGGGGTTGAAGAATCGAAAGAGAATGACTGTGTTTATTGTCACAACAATTCTTGTCCCATATCATATAACATTAAAAAATTCTTTAATTATTTTTTTTATTTTGTTTATTATTTATTAAAATCTTCATATAAATAATAGTGAATTGGATGGAAAAAGTTTAAGTAAATCGAAAAAAAGAACAATTAATATCTGCTGGCATTGAAATAAATTCAATTAAATTCTCAATAATTCCTCATTGTATCATCGATAATATAAAGAATAATTAAAAATTAATATTTAATGATGGAAATATTTGACATTGCCTTTGATTTGCTTGTTCGAATTTGCTTAATCAAACAAAACCCAAATCGATATTCCTCGAATCCAATTCAAACAAAGCATAAATTAAATGTAAAAGAATAAGTAATTATCATTTGGAACATTTAATGGGGGATACCGAAACAATTGTTGCATGTAAATATGTTAATTTCAAACAAATTTAATCAATATTTATTAACTTCACTTTGATGATTTTACATCAAAGCAATAAATAAAATATTATATTAATAATAATAATAGAATTATTATTATTGTAACATTTTAGTATAATATATTATATTATATTATATTGTATTATATTATATTAGGCAAGCAGTGATTATGTCATCAATGGATTAATATGACATAATAAATACAGATATCTTGCCTATATAAGCAGATTTAAAATTCATTTCTTTCTTGAGACCTGACGATGACGGTTATACCGTCGAAATTAATTGTCGTAAAAAATAAATTTAACAAATGGCGTGTTTTTGTTTTGAAATATAATTTGCCATTATTTTTTTAATTTTTTGAATTATTATATTATATTATATTATTATTTATATTATATATATATATATATATATATATTATTTATTATATTACACTGTAAAATATGATTAAATTATATTTCTATTATAAGTTTATTTTCCCATTTTTTCTTTAAAACCATTAATAATTAATTTTACAATTACTAATATGTAATTATTAATTTTATTAATTTTCATAGAAATAAATCAAAAATCACATGGATTATATTGGATTCTATTACACTTCTCAATTAATTTATTTTTTTCGTTACATTGATTTATTAATCAATTATGAAATTGATGAGTAAAAAACATTAGTGTTTCAGTTTGTTTTAATCAACTACTAGATTAAACTACCCTCTATAAACATTGTTCGCATATAGATTTGTATGTTCGCAGCGGTTTTATGTTTGTGGTGTATCATTATTGAAATCGAATACCGAGTTGAATTATTAATTTAGCTCTGAAGTCGCATGAGACCTGCGCCAGGTATTCGAGCACGAGTTCGTTGACAATAATCATATTGCCGTATTCATTGCCCTTGATTGTTGTTTGCCTAGGAATCAATCTGCTAGTTACTTGGCTTCAATACCATTAGGTAGTTGCGGCATCGTTTATCGTACATTTATTGATAAATTGCTCCTTTCACACGCATACAAACAAATAATTAACTTTTTATAATAATAAATAAATTTTAATTTCTGCTGGTATTTTTCTTTTCTTTTGTTTTAATGTCGTTTGAAAGTTGTTTTTTGTGATCATTGAAAGTGGAAAGGTTTATGGAATGGCGCCTTCTTAGGCATGGAATCGGGAAATGGTTGAGATTGGAAATGCAATTTAAATTGGTTTTAGAATTACTTAGGATTTTAATTTTTTCAGAATTTTTTGTTAAATTTTACAAATATTCTTAAATATGGTTGGCTTTTTATTTAGTCAAACAAAGGATTATAAATAATTCTATTTAAAATGTTTCTTTCGATAAATATTCTGTAAAAATATTAACTATTCAAATTTTGTAAAATGCCGATCGTTTCACAAGGAAGGGCACAGTAGAAGAGACGGTCTAAATGTTCACAGTTTTCATACCCAAGGAAATAGTCACATCGGAACACCATGCTTCATGACCAAGAATAGATTTAAGGAAAGAGACCTACTATGCTGGCCATAATATTAAAGTTTTTGGAAAAAGTATTCTATAAGTGAACGACAGGTAAAGACTGGCATTTGATGTTATAATTTTTGCACAAAATAGTGGAAATACAACAGAAAACAACAATTCCACCTTTAACATGTTAATATTTAGAAGGGCCACTGTGAATCTTTACCTGTCTTTCACCAAAACAATAATTTCCCCAAAACCATAATATTATGGCCAGCATGGTAGACGTATGGACAAGTGAATAGAAAAAGATAAAAAAAATCACGAAATCAACGTAGACTTAAAAATCGAAGATTAATTATGACTACGATTTCTTCTGTTTAAAAATATCTACTAGTAGTACTTCAATGACTTTCCTTTTAATCTTAGGTTCATAACAAGTTTAAAAAGCAACTTTGAGAAGTTAGTTCGGCATGGCATTTGTCAGATCTTAATAGATAAACTCCTGAAGTGTACCCACGATTATAAATAATAAGAATAAGCAGACACGGGTACTTGAAAATATGACCTTTAACGGTGGCGCTCACCGTGGGCTAGGTCTTTATAGAGGTGGCAACTAACTCTGTCGATTGGGCTTGATGGTACTCGATGGCCCGCTGATATGACCAAAACGATGATCGATTTTAACGCCGATTGTTGGGATTGAATTAAGCGATCGATTAATACAGCGCGGTTGTTGAGTGTAGAGACGCGGCCTCCGTATTCGGCCCATTGGAACGGTTTGAGCGCCACAATTCGATATCGATCGCTTGAGTGCCAGTAATCAACTGGCAATAAATCGACGGTGGTTCGTGGGGACTTGTTGTTGACAATGATGAAATTATATTGAGTCATCGATTGAATTGCAGCATAGTACCGACATTTTTTGAAAACAAAAAAATATAGAATTCGAAGGAAAATTTATTATTATTTAAAATTTTTACTTAAAGTGAATCAGGCAAACAAATTGTTTTTATCACAAATTCTAATTAGTTTTTATTTTTGTTTTGTATTGTGAACTATTTTTATAAATATAAATATTGGATTTTAATATATTTATAAATATTAATATTTAATTTTTTGGTCACTACAACTTCTTTTAATAAAAATTATTCGCGACTTCGGTAATCCTATTTTTTCTATTTCTGAAAAGTGATTAGCAAGCAGTAAGATTAATGTTTTATCAGATCTAAATATACAGATATATCCAATAAGTTTTCGTCTACCATATAAAACATAATCCGATTATTTCAATGAAATTTTTTGTCCATAAAAAGCAAGTTATGTAAGGTTATCATTTATTTATCTGTTTAATAAATTATTTTTTTACTATTTTAGAAAGCCGCAAATTTTTTAAATAGCATTGCAATATATTTAATATATTCTTATTAATATGTTCTAAATCAAGTTCCTGTAGTTTTATCAAGTTTTGTAGTATATGTAATTTTGCATTATCGTGGAGCAAGATGGGGGTCGATCTATTTACCATATGAGGCTGTTTTATTTAGTTTCCGCATCATATCTTCCAATTGGTTGAAGTAAACTTCTGCTGTGATCAAAGAACCACGTTTCATGAATTCATAATGGATTACACCTGCGGCAGACCACCAAACACTCACCATCAGTTTATTTTGATGAATGTTGTATTTTAGACTGTCTTTTGATTGTTTTGTAATTATAACTACAACTTGCATATTTGAAAACCTAATAATAAATAAATTAAATGAATAATGGGAAAATTACTCAAGAAAAGAAACAACAAAATAATCCGTATTAAGGATTATGTTGATTTTTAAAAAGAATAGTTGAGCTGAAAAAGAAGTTTGTGGAAGAGGTAAAAAGAAAGTGATAGATGATACAAAAAATTGAATTATTTTTATATTTATTTCACAGAAAAGCAAGGAATAAAATCTCGTTTTTAAAAAAACACCAATAAAAATTAATTTGCGTGCTGAATTTTTAAAGACATTGAAGAGTTAAGAATATAATTTTTTGTCTTTAAATGACGGGGAAATGAAATAATTTTCATACGACTATTAACAAGAACAAAATAATTTTATTAAAATTTATTGGGTCTAAATCTCTGATTTGAGACTCATTTCCTCAGAAAACACACAGAAAAAACGGGTTATTCATTTGTGGAAAATTAACACCGGTAATTTTTTGTTATTGGTTATTTGTGCCCAAGCGTAACAGAAAGTTCGTGAGAGTTAAAATATTTATATAATATATTTATTTATAATATTTATAATAGTTTATAATATTAAATATTATAATTTATAATATCTTTCCTCTTCTGTTCGTTTTTAAGATTTATGTAGATGAATTTTCACAAACTTCTTGTCTCATGTTTAAGGGTAAGTAACATTTAATAAATTGGATACATTTCACATTGGGGTAACACAAAATGAACTCAAATATTTAAAAATTTCATTTTAAAGCATTAGATAATTTTATAAATATAAAATATAAAAATATAAACTTAAAGAAATATTTTAAGATAAAAAAAACAAATTATACGAGAATCATTAAAGAAATAATGGGAACCAAATTTAATAAATTTTGAATAAATTAAAATTTATTAATTAATTATTGTGCATTTATTACCAGACGAAAATATATTAAAATATAATAAAACTTTCATAACGTTATTTTATTATTTTCATTAAATATAATAATGTTTTACAATTATAATTTTTTTACCATTTAATTCGAATAACTAAATTAATAATTATGAAATTAATAATTAATCTATTATGAAACATGACAAAAATAATTTATTAAATTTAAAAATATTGACAGGAAGTTTTTTCAGCAGTAAATTTATCATTATATCTGGCATATGTTCCAATTTAGTTTATTAGTATCAGTGTGGAGAATGTGACCCCCTATACATGGGAGAGACTTGTCATAATCTCTGTTAACGGATTAGGAACAAATTGAAGGGAAAGTGTTAATAATATTTGCTCAACATGGAAAGAACTATTTGAATAATAAAGTTGATTTTAGTAATTTCAAGATCTATTAGATTTTCACAATCTAATAATTATTGATGTGTGAAGCATTGTTGACCAAATCCTTTGACCCTAAAATCAATGGGCAAACACCATCTTCAATTATACTGAAAGTATTTTTGTGATTATAAACATATAAATGTAAGTTTATTCCAATGATTACAGTTGATCCATCTAAATTAATAACAATATATTATGATAAACGTTTTCTGAATTTTAAAAACAATAGTTTTTATATATTTATATAAATTAATTCTTAATATTAAAATATATTTTTTTTCTGAAATGAGATCTCTTAAGACAAATCGACTTTATGACAATTATATTTAAGGGATATAGAAAGGATATTCAAAAAAAATATTCTATAAAAACTTTAAAAAATAATTTAATGAAAAATTTGATAATATTCTCAAAAATATATTATTTTTTATCAATTTTTTAGAAAGGAAAAAAAATCATTTTCAAAATTAATAACTTTTTTTCTCTTTTCCTAAATATAATTTCTTCAAGTTTTTTTGTTTCTTGAATGAAACATCTGTTGAATTTATTCCATGTCTCTCGAAAAAAAAATAATAAATAAATAAAAAATTCACAAATTGACACCTACAAATCAATTAATCGTTTAAAATAGGCATGAATGAACAAATTTGTTGAATGTGACACTTGATTTAATTGTTCATAACGAAACCCATGGGATATTTGCTTCCAAATCCTATTTTTACCTGTCAAATGTTTGCCATATAATGAGAGGAAAAAAGAGAGAAAAAAATAAATAATGAAATAAAACTATCATTTATTGAATTAAGATTATATTTGTACAATTATGCTGTATAAATGATTATTAATATTAGTATTAATAGTATCGTTTGGAGGCTGGCTACCCTTTCAAGACGTTCGACCTTTCATGATTTGATTATCGGTTTGGCTGATAAATCTAAACTTCAAAGATAATTAAGATCATTAAAAAAGCAAAAGAAATAATGTAATTAAATCTGAAACGTAAAATCACCTTGTAAATTATTTGTAGAAGAAAACAATTTCAGACGGGAATGTGATAATTGAGAAGTATTTGAGGACGTATTTTCTTGGGGAAACAACAACGAAAGCCCTTGTGACAACATGAACGGGCTCGGTTTGTTTAGGGAAAAGGATAAATCTGTATTTTTCAGGGATTCTGAATTACAATCCGAGTTATTATTTTGGGAGGAATGCATCGAATTTATAATATTATTAAACGTGCTGCTGCTACAATTCAATCCGGCATTCGAAATGGAATCTGTTAAACTGCCATTGGAAAGTAAGTCGCTTTGATTCAGCTTCAAATTGATATTCATCCGCCAAAATTCTTTTAGAGGATCATAGAAATTCTGTTTGATTTTTTCTTCATTATTATCTAAAGAAAAAAAAGAGAAAATAATTTCTGGTGGACAGATTTTCACTTTACTTTTCATTTGATGTTGAATAAAAAGTCTGACAAATTCTTGTTCTCTTGACAGAAATTTGTTGATTTTTTCTGAAGAAAATTATACTTTAATTATCGTGAAAATTATAATAAATTTTTGAAAATTAATATTAAAAAAGTTTTTTTCTTGTTTTTTTTTAATAATGATAAATTTATTTATCAATGATTTCAAAATATTTTATATTTTAAAAATATTTATATATATTTTTATTAACCCATTACAACACTAATAAAAATACATAATTTCTTTAAACAAAAGAAATTAATAAAAATTAAATTATTGAAATAAATATTTTTATTAACGTTGATTTCATGAATAGAGTTTTCAATCAATTTTTATATAAAAAAAGACCCTTAAAGATAAACCGGCGAATCACCGCCTTAATGGCGTACTACAAAATAAAGTTTTTGTTGCGATGGGTTAACGGATTATTTACACTGATTTTCGTAAGATTTTATGCAATTTAAGATAAAAGATTGTACCAATTCCAAAATTTTCCGGACTTGCACTGGTCGTTGAAGAGGTCGTATTATTAGCTAAATTATCGTTTGTTGGAGTAGAGTTGTTTAAGTCTGTGTTCGATTCCATATTACCTTCGAATACCAAACTGTCCACAGAAAAAAGAGTCGTTTTTGATTTACTTGGAAAATTTTCTGATGTTTTATCTATAAAAAAATATAAAATAAAACTTATTTCAAATCAATTTTAAAAATAATAAAATAATATGTTTGGACGGTTTTACTGTCATAATGTTTAGTCACGAATAATGTAATCCAATACGTAAAATTAATCGAAAACTTTTAACAACTTGGTTGAAAGTGGCGTTTTGAAACATACGGCACTCTTCCAATAAATTTTAATATGACTGCGTAGAATTTTGAAATCAAGTTACATTTACAAGTTTTTATGTACTCAGAGGTGATATGCAATCTTTCAAATGTATGTGGTATTGCACCCATTACTTGTATACGGCTAAACAACGTCCTAAAACAGACTTAAATCAGTGGTGGATTTATTTCAAAACATTAATTAAGAATAGAATTATTAATATTTTTGAATCCTTCAAACTAAAGTAAACTCAATGTATAACTCAGAATGAAAGAATTTCAAATCTTCAGACCATTTTCAACTTTTTCCTCGACTTTTTCGATTAATTTTACATAACAGATTACACAATCATCCACCAATAAAAAAGTTTTATAAAGAAAAATTAAAAATTATTTTGTCCAAGTTTTTTTCAAAAATTTTTAAATAGCAAAATCAAAAATACTTACTCATTATATTGGTTGGGGAGAGTAATCTATTAATTAAAACAAATTAATATTTTTATATTATTTTTTTACGAATTACTTGGAAGAAATTTTCTCATCAAAATTGGTTTTCAAAACATTAAACATTCCTGAGTTGTCGAATTGATTCGTAAAATTCATACCTAAAAAAATAAAAAAAATAATTTTTTATTAAATCGACATAATATTTTTTTTACTGGATTCCGTTGAATTTTTATTATTACTGGAAATAACTAATGAGTTATTTAATTTCGAATAATTGGATTTGCTGATCAAATTTTGATCCTTTTGGGACAATCTTCCAATTGATGGTAAATTGGAAAATTGTTTGATCATCGTTTGGTTATGGGGAAATAAATTCAAAATCGACCCGGCCATTCCAAACGGAAGCATGGAATTAAAACCCAAACTCGGAGGAATAATCGGACAGAAACCGTGTTGGGCTAAGGAATTTCGAAGAAAAATTCGTTTTTCATCATCATCTTTAATTTTTTTTTAATTATTATTTTAAAATATTTTTTTTAAAAAAACCCTTACAAGAAAGTCGATAAGAAGAATTTAAAGAATCTCCGGATTTAACGCAATCATTCACCAATTCGTAATGGGCTCGTTTAATCGACTCGGACATGTTCAGATCGCCCGGCAGAAGGGTTGCTCTCTTTGAAGGTCGTCCTGGCCGTGCACTATTCGATTAAAACAAAATATTAAAAAGAAATTTATTAAAAATTCAATTTTTTGAATGAGAATAAACAAAAATTTCATCAACTCATCAAAATAAGGTAAAAATAATGTATGAGTATTTATTTAAGAAAAATCAGAAAGAAATGTTTTTTCTGGACTGGAACAACTTTGCCGAGTGGCAGAAGCAACTCGGGAGTCAGTCTTGTTTGTAGAGATAACAGTAAAACAACAACCCGGTCCAAGACAACCCCAGTACGGCCTCGACTCGCGCAATCGCACCTTATGTTGAATAAATAGCAATAAATATTCAATTCAATTTGCAGAATTTATTTTTTTCGGCATGTTTTCGTTTTTTGTTGTTATTTGGTGTTGTCTTTGATTTGAAAAATAAATATTTAAACAGAAATTTTTTATTGATTGCATTTTTTTATTGAATTGGAGTTCGTTTTTTTTGTGTTTGAATGATATTGAAGCAATGACTGGGTCGTGGGTTTTTTTCGTGTCGTTGTCTGTTATTTTATTTTATTTTATTTATTTTTTTAACAAATTTTTTCGTTAATTAAAATAAAATTATTTTATTGGATTTTTATTTTTTTTTCAAAAACTTAAAAAAACAAGAACAAAAATGAAAACATAAAAATGACGGGAAAGTAATCGTTTTTATGTTCATAAATTCAATAGAAAGAATTATTTGTTTTAATGAGTAAAATTATTTGAAGAATATTAATTAAGTGAAATAATAGATTTATAATCGTTAAAAAGTGGATATAATTTATATTATTAAAAGAATTTATAATGGGTATTGTAAGGAAGAAGCTAGCGATATGTATCGGCATTAGTAGGCGATACCAATACCGACCGTGATACCAATACCACAAAACGGTCGAATATCACGAAATCCAGGTATTTCTCGTAAATTCAATCATTTTTCCCATTTCCCAGGGATAAATTCTCGTTTCTTATAAAAGGATTTAAAAATGTAATTGAATATTTTAATGAGTAAATTTCGATTATTTAATATAACAACAAAAGCAAATATTAAGAGTTTACTCCAAGTAACATTCTCAGGTAAATATCAACAAATGTGCATTAATTATTAAAGCGAAGAAGGCGTTGCAAGTCAATTTTAATCTATCGAGTAATATTTATATATGCATTATTGTTGAGTAAATGTTGAGGGGAATATGAGCACTCAAATAGTCGTAAATATTTGTTAATTGCTCTATTACAGCATTGAAATTATTACCAGTTTCGAATTGTAAATAAACGTTTTCGATGGAGCAACAAAAAGTGATTAAAAAAGACAGTATTTGATGAAAGGAAAAAAAAACAAAACAGAAAAGAGGATTACCTGGAATTGGTGCAATCTTCGAATAGGATGTCGAACTCTTTCGGAGCGATCAATTTACACCGGTTTACTCCCGGCTGAATGGCTCCAAGTCCTCGAAGAATTCTTACTTGTTCCACATTACAAACGACCGGAACGATTTCCAATCGTTTCAATTTCGTATAAACCGTGTGTAAACCGCCGACCAGATGTTTCAAAAATAATTCAAACGCCTGTGGCAAACAAATCAGTTGTCGTCCTTCCACGGTAAACGCGGCGATTTTGGCACATCGATAATCAATGAGTGAAACTTGATTATTTTCCGGAATGTTTGGAACGGGATTTGGGGTACAATAAACGGGTTTCGATTGATTGTTGGGACTGAGAGATATCATTGGAGAATCCATTGAAAAAATGATTAAAATTATGAGTTTATTACGGTTGCAATCAGTTATAAATGAAGATCATATCAAAATTAACGCTACTCACCATCGCGGCAGCCAATCAAATCGCTCCAATTTAGAAACATATTATATCGTTAATTTGATTGGTTGGATTATTTTGATTGGTATAAATGATCTGATACGCTTTTCATTAATAAAAAAAATTATTTTGAGAACAAATTTAACATAAATAAACATTGTTTCCATTTTGTTTGTCAGTAAATCCGACAATTCATATTGCTGGTTTTTTTTAAATATTGAGTCAATTTAAATACAATTAAATACGATTTGTTTAAATTATTGTTGACTTAATAGATTTTCGACAAATCTCTGTAAAAAAATCAATATTTAAAAAACAATATATGTATAATAA
>MQRK01230346.1:0-13774 GCA_001938485.1 Girardia tigrina
TATTTAAAAAAGCTATTTAATAGGACAATTCTCGAACAGCTGGGCTTGATTTTATTTCCAATATAGTGGATTCGTTACTAGTATCCAGCATGTAAAATGTTGTATTTTCCATGTCTCTGGTCATTGTGAATGGAAAAACTAGACAGAGTGATTTTATATCGACCATCATTGAAAATCAATATAATAAATTAAATTTATATTTTTGGTTATTTTTATAGGATTGTAGGATTTCTACAATATTCCGACCTCTAAATATATGTTATAAATTTTGTTAAAATTATTGTTAATTTTTTGTTAAATTTACTAATGTCCCTGAGGATGTTTCTAGACCATTTAACTACTCTCAAAAATTATTTTCTTACAAACATCTCCTGAATTCTATTTCAACAATTTTCAATCAATTTTTCCTTTAAGATTCCCTTTTTCAAGTATTTATACAAAATAAGAAAACCTCAATTTTAGTTTTTAAAGATGTATCTTGATTCCAAATTAATTAACAATTAATTGTTAAAAAGATAAATCAATTATTAATAAATAAATATTCAATATTGGGCAACATGTGAGATTGGAAATACAGTTTGTAATAATACGTAGATATTAAAGTTGGCCCTGAAAATTAAAAAATACACTTTCAATTTAAATAAAGATTTAAAATTTTATGTATTTAAGATTTTATTTATATCTTATGTATCTTTAAATATTTCTCATTTTTAAACTTTGATGGTTTCAGATATTAAAAAGTAATTTTTAGGATAATTATTAAAAATTATTTAAAATTGTAATGATTAAATCAGATGAATTTTACTTGAAAAAAGACTAAAATTTCAAAGAAGAAAATTAATAAACAAAAAAGATTTTACTAAAAATTTTAATCCGAAGTTAATTAAAAATTCTTTAACATTTTTAAAAACAATAACTTTTATAAAGAACGAATTTCTCTTAATAGAGAAAAAGTAAATGCTTCAGATTAAAATTTAATTTTTAGAAAATCATTAATATAGAAATTCATAAAAAGTAGAAAAGAATTAGTTCTGTTGAAAAAATGCTTTGACTAGAGTACTTTTTGCTGAAACTCTGAGTAAAAATTATAAATTTCTTAATAAACAATAAAAAGCAGAATTTAAAAATTTAAAAATTTAATTACTATTAATAAAATAGGAAAAATAAATTATACAATTAAAAAATATTTTTTTTGTTAATTTTAGATTAGTTTCAGACAGAAAATATGACACTGGTAAATTTTCGATTTGCGTATTAATTTATAAAAATTAATAATTTAAAAATAATGAAATTTATTTTTTTTTCTTGATAAAAATGAAAATATTCTTCAAATAATTTTTGTTGTATGTATACTTAAAAATAAAATTATTTTAAACATTTTCGTCTAATTTTATTATATAATTTGTTTTTTTTCTTTTATAAAATAAAAAAAATTTGTATTGTTAAATGATATAAAACGAAGAAAAGAAATTCGCCTTTTCCTTTGTTGGCTAATTCCTGCGAGTTTTGACTCTCCCTTAAACTTCTGATTTCTAAGGTGCAAATCAGCATTACGTGAGCTGTCCGAAAAGTATTTAGCCTAACAATGAAAAACAAAAGTTAATTTTGAAAAAAATATATTTATTTTCAATATAATCTCCCAAAACATTAATTAATTTATTCAAACGTTTTTTCTAATAATTTTATCCCTTGATTAAAATGATTTTCCTCAACCTCTGCAAAATAACAGTTTACAGCTGCAATAGCTTCATCATTGGATGTGAAGCGCTTTCTAGCAAGGCACCTTTTTAGGTTGGAAAACAAATAATATTCACTGGGAGCCAAAATCTTGTAAATATGTTGAATAATCAAGAAAATCGTACTTCAATTCATTCAATTTTGCCATCGTCAAACCACTTTTGTTAGCAAGTGCATTGTCGTGATGAAAACTGATTTTTTTCTTCGCTAAACCATGTCTTTTCGCATGAAGTTTTCTTCTATGTGATACAAAAGTCTTGAGTAATATTTTGAGTTGATTGTTTTACCTTTCTTAAGATAATTGATCAATAATACACCTTTATTGCCCTAAAAACTTTTTACCATAACCTTCCCGATTGATTAAACTGTTTTAGCCTTCTTTTGTGAACTTCCACCAGCTTCAATCTATGGTTTTGACTGTTATTTTGTTTCTGATGTATAATGGTGGATTCTTGTTTCATCAACAGTTATGAAATGAAATTTAAAATCCACTTTATTTTGTCTAAAACGATGCAAACAAGCTTGCGGATTTCTCATTTGAAAGCGTTTTTAATTGATTTTTAACAAATGTTGCACCCATCCTGAGCTGCTTTTCATGTATGATTCTTCATGCAAAATATATCCAACCCGATCTTTTGAGTTGCCCATAGTATAATCTATTTTTCGTACTTTGACACACCGATCATCAAACACCATAATATATCCTTCACGAACGATTTCTGATGATGTCGCAGTTTTTGGACGTCCACTAGGTGGTTCATCTTCAATGCTTTTTTGACCACGTTTAAATTCCGAAATGAAATTTTTTACTGAGGCATACCAAGGAGCTCTTTACATAACACATTCACCATATCAGTATGAATTTCCTCTCCTTTAAATTCTTTCAATTACCGCCCGATTCTTGAATTCATCCAATGTCATCATCCAAAATTGATTTTCATCCAAAAAAAATCAATGTCAAGTCAATTTTAAATGGCTTTTAAACAAAGAAGGAAATGGCATTTGATACGTGATTGAATGTTTATAGACCATTGATATCGAATTTATTTAACAAAAGAATATGTTTAAAGAATATGTTTAAAAAAGAAATACAATTTTTGTTTTATTGATCATTAAATGGATAATTGATTTATTAATAAATTTAATTTACTTTTCATCAAAACAACAATATAAGAAAACATACTTGCTATTTATAATTATTTATAAATTTATACAATATAGTGTCGCAGAAACCGTGTCTTTTTTAATACGAAGAAGAAAGCAAATGTAATTTTGCATCCGATCTTCTAATTTCACTCGTTTATCCTCAGGAATCAAATCATACATTTTCATATTATTATTCAGAGACGAAACTCGTTTATTCGATGTGTTTCGCAGCATGATTTTTATTTTTAAATTGAAACTCGGGATACGATTTTTTTCTTTATTTATATAAGTCAGAACTCTTGTTTTTATCACAAATTCGACAAATATTAATATAAATGACCGGCACTTTTAATTCACAAATTTGACAATTGATTGATATTTTTTACAACCATTTTTTAGCATTGAAATTCAACACTCTTAATTTACTTTTGTAATTGTGATCAAATCACAACAAATATCTCAATTCACAACACACACAAGCATGAAAACTCACACATTCACATTTGTTTAGAAAATTTTACATTCACACACATACATGCAATCATATTCTTACACACATATTCACATTCAAACAAATACACATTAAAATTTACAAACACACATACGATTGGTCAGATGATTATTACTCACCGTATTGAATTTCAAATTTATGAAATCATTTTCCTTTGTTTCCTTTTATAACCAAATGAATCCAAATTATCGCAATGGGAAATAATAATAATAAAAACAAAGAACCAAAACTAATCGACTCAAACAACTATCGAGTATAAAATTAATTGTTGGGTGTGATATTATGAGTGTTGCATTTTATTAATTAAATTTATTTGTTTCATGGTATGCTTTAGCGTCTTAGTTTATTTTGACCCAACATATTATTTAGATATGTCTCTCCGCTAAGTGTTCCTAACTCACACTTATTAGAGATCCATATCATACCCGATTATACTCATCTGGCCATGAAATTCTAACCAGTGAGGAGAATCAAGCAGCTCTCGGTTCTTAAGACTCTTATATTCAATTATTTATCATTTCTCTACTATTTAATTTTAAATTGGATTTTAATTTGTTTACTGAAAAGAACATGAACAAAACTTTGCATATTAAAGATTTATTAAAAATTGAAATCTTCCAATAAATTAATTAATCCACTCCTCATCAATTTTCCGAATCGGATAAAACTATAAACTCCTCTTCCTGTCCAGTCGTAATGGATCGAAAGCGAAGGCGAGCTTGTTTTTCTTTTAAGATTTGTTCCTTTGATTTAACCTCGAACAATTTTTGCATTCCATTGAATACACCGCCAGGGACTGTAGCCATGAGTTGTTCATTCATGGTAAAGCAAGGAGTCTCTTCCAATTCAAAGCCGCTTTACTGGATATTTTTCTGCTTCTTTTGGTACGAATCGGAATGGTCTGAATCTTTTTCAATTCAGTTTCTGCTTGTTGGAATAGTTGCGCCTTTCGTTTTCCTTGCTCGCGCCTTTTCTTTGTTCGACTCATTTTGTTGGTCCTTTATGTCATCATATCTTCCTTAGTGATAGATGCATGAATTGTTGAAGATGAAGCAAGGTTTCCATCTTTCGCATCCATGAGTTCCTTTGCTACAATTCTAGAAGCAGTCTCCAAGATCATTGCAGGATCTTCTTGGGTGATTTTCTTTATGATCTTTTTGTGGTACTCTGACATACTTTGTTGAATCCTCAACTCGGTAATTTCAACCTATAAGGCCTTTATTTTTTGTTGCGATAACAAATATTTGTCCACCATTGGTTTGTGTACTGATAAAGGAACTGACATTCTTCTGTATTCCTCGAGCTCTGTTGTTTATTTTGACAACTCTTGTAATTTTGTCAATTTCTTCCCTCCTTTTCTTAAGCTTGCGAAGCAACCCTCTATCTTCTTTTTCATAAATTGGTCAATCCATTAACTAAATGAGGATGAAAAGTGGATTTATTGATGTAAAAAAATAAAAAAAACAAAAAAAAATAACTAAAAAATAGTTGATAGAGATAAGTAAAGACATATCCTCAGTTTAACAATAACGTCTTTTCACAACCAGATCATCAACAGGCTCGGCAGACACTATCAGCACCTGCCGTTACCCATCGACGGATCGGCTACCATCTAACATCTCCAAACCTCCATCAACAAAAAAAATAAAAGGTAACATTTACCAAGTCAAATTCTTTTAAAAAATATATTTGATGATAAAAGTTCTGATAGAGTGTACAAATTTAGACGAATTTATACCAATCTTTCGTCACAAAAACTCACAGAACTAGCAAGCAGACAAATCTCACAGTCAACCTTCAATCATCCATGACTAAGTCAACAGTCCTCAGATAGAATCAATCCGGAGATGGCCAAAATTCCGATCAAACCCACGTCAACAAATCAGGCCATCAAATTCTGACAAGAAAATATTCAAATCGACAGGATCCAAGGGTCAAAACCAATTAAAAGTTTCTCTTTTTTAATTAATGAATTATAGATTATAATTATAATATTTGAATTTTAGTTTTTTAGATTCTGGGAGTTTTTCCTTCGCCTGCCTCGGTGCCGGTGCAATGAATAGGCCCGAGGCTGACGTGAAGAAAAAAATCACTGGTCTCAACATAATTATATATATATATATATATATATAAAGAAAGTAAAGAAGTTATTTAATTATTTATTTAATTTGAATTAGTTTTTTGCTTTAATTACTTAATTTATTTAATTTTATTATTTATTATTATTTTTAAATTACTTTCTTATTTAATTGACATTATTTTTCCCAAACCGGCAAAATGTTTGGTAAATCATTTAATTTTCCGATCCACATAGTATCACTATCACATGGTACAAGTTTTACAAATTTATATATTTATTATTTTTTTTAATTTTATTATTTTTACATATTTATTATTGTAAACGTATGATATTAATATTACGTTGTATTATAAATTCCAAGTTTGTTTTGTTTATTTGGGGGACTAAAACCGAGTCCTTTCCTAATTTTACTCATAATGATTAAATTGATTAATTAGATTTAATTAACCTGAATTGAAATCAATTATCATTAATACACTGGGGGAAATAATTTTGCTGACACTAGTAGTTTTCTAAAAAACTTCAAAAATCAAAGAATTTTGTTTCGATTTTTTTATAAATATATTTATTGACTAATTATAAAAAGATTATAGAAAAAAACATTTTAAAAATATTTATAATTTTGGATCATTTCTACTTTTTATGATTTATTTTATGCTCAAAGTGAGAAATAATTTTACCGGTACATGTTTTTTGGGCTTAAGAGTCACATTTTTCTGGGGAATTGTGTTTAATATTTGATCCATTTGCCTTTGGCATCATGAAATGCGATGATCCGACGTGGGAGACTGTCATACAGGGATGCGATTTTGGCCTGGGGAATTTTTGGCCATGCTGCCGTGATGGTCTCCTTCAGTTCGACTTTTTTTGTTGAATTGTAGATCTTCTTTGTTTGTTTAATTTCAAATTCTTGAGCTAAACTCGACTAGACGTTCTCAATAATGTTCATATCTAGTGATTTTGCCGATCAAACGCAAAAAAGATTGATTCTAAGGTCCCGAAAATCGGCCAAAGTTGATCTAGCCACATTCATTGGAGCGTTGTCTTTTTGAAATTTTCAGTCTAAGCCGGCTCATTCGTAGTTATATGCCGGAAAATGAGGGTTAACCATGTCCTGTATTGTGTGGCGTTCATTCTGGTTGAAATAAATGGCAGTGACATCTTTTTCAAGTACCCCATGGCACCCAATAACATCACAGAACCACCGCCAAATTGGCGCTTGCTGAAAATCTTTTCTTCGGTGCACAAATCATGCCAATAATATGCAAATCCATCTGGGCCGTCTAAATTGAACTTCTTTTCGTCAGAAAAAAATGATTTGTCGCCATTCATTATCCAATGGATGTGGTCTAGCGCAAATTTTTTTTGCGACCCTCAATATTGGCTTTTGACAAAACTGGTTTGCTTTTCATTTTCTTGTATTTTAGCCGTTTGGAACCATTCAAAATTTGTAGAACACGACAAACACCAATAGGCAAATTGTTTTCAACCTTTAATTGCCGAGCAGACTTAAAACTATTCACTGCAGTTCGAATGAACAGTCGATTTTGCGCTGATAAAACGGTTGATGGTCAGCCGGTGTGCTTGTTTTTGCCATAGTTTTCATGATTTTATGAAAGTTACCAACAGAGTCTCTTTCGCGGTTGATTTCCTTTGCAATCTGATGGTTTGACATATTCGTGTAATCTTTCAATGTGGATATTTTCGCTATTTCGGCTTCTTTCTTGCTGGAGCGGAACTCCCTTTCTTATGCAGAAAACAGTATTTAGTTTTTAAAATAAAATACCAATATTTATGTTCAGAGTATTGTACATTTGTTTTGATAATATCAAAAAAATTTTACAAGTTTGAATTGTCTTAATTTTTTCTTATCAAAAAATCAGTTGGAAATCTCAGCTTGATGTTTCTTGCACAACTCTAAGATTTAGTCGTGTTTTTGATAGACACTCAAAGTTCAACTTCCACAGACAGTTATTGTGCTTGTTTCTTGTGTTTGATGATTGTCAAAGCGGAAAATCCAATTTTACATGAATTTTAGGTTGAATATCGCTGAAAAAGTCATAGCGATTATGGGGCAAATGTAGGATTTTTCAACTAACAACCAAAATGAATGAAGGATAATTATGTTAAGTTTTGCGTATTTAAACAATAAATAATAATAATAAAACGGTTTTTTGAAATTGTGTTTAACATGCTTATTTGTTCGTTGTTCTAATTAAGAAACTTAAAAATTGTGGAAGCCTTGGAGTAGACTGGGGGCACCATAGTTCAAAACAGCTGTATTACATATTCGTAAAAAAGATGATCAGACAAAAAATTTTGAATCACAAAATCTTATTAATGTACATGTCTCCTGTGATGGAATTCCTGTTATATGTACATTTATAGATAAAATTTTAAATTTGTAATTTTACGTTTTAATTACCCATGGATTTTCAAGAAAAAATAATGTGTTATATAAATACAAACGCAAAATATACATTTTAAAAATTTAATTCCAAATTAAGAATTATCTTTATATTTATTTTACTTTAAGATTAATCTATATCTAAATTAAAATTAGTTTCAAAACAAAATAACGGAAAATTTGAAAGGAAAATTAGAAAGTCTCTCCAAAGAGATTTGGATAACTTTGGAAAATTAATCAATTATTTTTAGTCCATCAAAAAGAAAAGAAGCAAAAATATACTATAGGCAATTATATGCCTATTTTCACTATTTAAATTGATTTTTATTAAAAGAATAAAGCAGAGACTAAATGAGACAAAATATTTCAACCATTCGTCGATTCATGCTTCAAAAAAATTGTCATTTATATGATGAAAGAATCGTTTTCAATTAGAAAAAGAATTCCCTTGGATATCAAGAATATAAATAAAATAATTATATCTTTAATAAATATTCTTTTATGAAAAATATAAACGAAAGAGACAAAAAATTAATTGAAAAAAACAGACTATATTAAACGTAAAAAAAATCTAAGCATGTATTCTAAAATATTTAACATTGAATTATTCTAGAAATAATCACTATTAAAATTAATAAAATTGTAATATTCGAAAAAGGTTTCATGTTTTCATGAAAATTCACAACACAATATACAAAAAACCATTAAATGAAGGTGATACTCATTTTATAATGAGTACAACATCAAATTCTCATTCTACCGATGAACACCACATGGGCCAACTGCATTAGTCCCATAATTGATGATTTGTATAAAATGCAACCAAAAAAGTAGTTCTTTAATTAGCAGAATATAAACCAATATTTACGGCCGACAAGTTGGACATGTCATGGACGTCACTAAACAAACACAAGATCTTAACGCATTCAGAACCAGTATTGGTTAAACATTATCGACAACCGAAACATTTCGAGGAAAAACTAGACGATATTATTAGAAATTATGAATGAAAGTATAATTTCCCCGTTGAATTACCCTCTTGTTTGCGTTTTTAAAAAGGATAAGTAGGTCATTCAACTGTGTATAGATTTTCGGTAATTGATCAAAGTCACAGCTTGACTTGCATTTAAAATGCCAAATGTGAAGGAGATGCTAAACACACTAAATAAAGCAAAATATTTTAACATGATCGATTTAGGAACCACATACCATCAAGTGGCTTTGAAGATGAATTAAAAATTAAAATATCATTTTGAGTACAGAAATGGTCACAGTTGTTTCAAGAAAATGTCATTAAAAATTGCGGCGGCAACTGCAACTTTTCAAGAATTTATGGTAAAAAATTTGGGTGAATTAAACTGAAAAGATATAGTTGTGTATTTGGATGACATTATGATTTTTGCAGAAGGCAAAATAAAACACCTCAAACAATGGTTCTGAAAATTAACAAAGAAAAATGCCATTTCATGGTGGAAATGACGAAGTTTTTGGGATTTCATTAGCAAAGATGGCATAGATACAAATCAGAAAAGATCGATTCGATTTGCAAGTTTCAGAACCCTTCATGTGTTAAACATTTAAGAAGTTTTTTGGATTTAACAAACTATTGCAGGAAACTTTTAAAAGACTATGCAAAGCATTTAAAATTATGTGAAAGAATAAAGATTAAAAACTAATATAGTAGGAAGAATTTAATGAGTCATTTCATAAATAAAAGGAAAAAATGATCATTATTAAGAACACTAATTTGACTTCCTATTTTTATTTAAACAACAATTTTGATTGTCCTTAAGACAATATTTGTCAAAGACAATGCTGCCACTGGTGCGTTTCTTTTCTTTTTTCTCATTTTCGAACATTCTTGTTGATTTTTCTTCAATCTCATCAGATTTCGTGATACCTTGAATGGCTATTTGTTTTTGTACATCATCATAATAATTGATCATTATCAAGTAGCGTGTACTAAATTCAATAGTTCTTTCTTACCTAACTTTTTCTCTACCAATTTCTCTATTAGTTCGTCTACCTTTCTAAATATTATTGTGGGGTCACTGGAGCGAAATTCTTTATAATTGCTTCCAATTTTGTCTCAGATCCGTAGAATGTTTCTGGACCTTTGATATTCGGAGTCACGTGGTCGTGTGACGCCATATTAAGAACACTAATTTGACTTTTTATATTTTTATTTAAACAACAATTTTTTTTGTCCTTAAGACAATCTTTGTCAAAACATTCGTACATTTGCATTTTAAACGAAATTGATTAATGAATTAATTCTCATTATTTTTTAGCAAATGGAGAACTTAATATTTTAATAAAATATTTACTCAAAACTTATTGGATAATAATTCAAATGATTATTAATTATTTAAAAAATATTAATTTGATTTATTTATTAAAAATTGTAAAAACTAATTAACTTATTTAAAATTTTAAAATTATTTGAAATTAAAAATAAATTTAAACATAACATATTTTTAGATAGTAAGAATTCAAATATTAATCATCCATCTGGGTAGGAGAGACACATTTCTAAATCAACATACACCTTCAAACACAAAAAATCAAACATTCAAAATATTCTCACAATCATAACACCGATACTAGCATACCAAGATTTTGAAAAAGAATTCATATTAGATACGGACGCCAGGTTTGACATAATTGGATCTATGCTATCACAGAAAGATAGGTATGGGACAGAAAGAGTCGTTACAGATGGATCACTCAAAATTAACAAACACTTATAGAGATATTGCCAATCTAAGTCTTTATACATCAATTCAAAAACTTCTTAAGCTGCAAGAAATTTTTATAAAGACCCTTATGATGACGATACAGAACCCAATAACTCCACAGTTTAAACTTGAATAAATTTCTTTAGCGGGTTTGATTTGATAATTGGAATATCAGATAGGCCTAAAAAACTCCAATGACGAGGCTATTTCGAGAAATTCCTGCGAAATATGTGTACAAGGACAGATGATTCACAAAGAAGCTAAGAAAGGAAAGTTTAAACAAGAATTCTAGTGTTACACAAATAATCAAAAACATTCAAATGACAGAAAAACGGTGACGAGATAAAAAAAATTAGAGAAGACATCAAAACTTGGAAATGAAAAAATGAGAACTAAAATATGATGTCTTAATGACAAAGGATAATAAGAACTGGATCCAAAAAAGTACAATTCAAAAATAATAATAAAATTTAACTAAATAATAAAATTTAATAAAATTTAACCATTGTTATTAAAATATAAAACTATAAAACGTACATAAAAATAATGTATTTTAATTATTTTATTTGAATATTTAATGATCAGAAACCAAATACAAGGAAAGATAATTACAACACAATAATCAGACGGATTATTCTGTGCTAAAATGTACTTGATAATTGAAAATTTAGTTTTGAAGTCATAAAAAGTATTAATAATATTAATCTGCAGGTTTTGCTATTTCTATAGACAAATGTTACTTGAAAAATGAAAATTAGAAAGATGAAAGAAAGTGGAAATATATTAATCATGTCTTAATTAACATGACGGTAGAAAATGGTTTGTTTTGTACCTTATATTTAAATATAAATTTTTAAATTAATGTAAATCTTGTAAAGACGCTTTAATCCGGTTTCTTCTTTTCTGTAATTTTCAACTTTTTAGTTCCGAAGAAGTCCGTTGAAAATATTGCCAAAGCTTGTTTACTTTTGACAGATTCTGCTTAGGAAAGCTCTCAGATTTGAGAACACTTATACACTTCAACATACCCCTTTGCTGAAAACCCCTTTAAAAATAGTTTTGAATGTGTTGCTTACTCTGTAGATTCATTTTAAACGAACAGTTTGATAAAGCTCAGATTGGTGTAGAGCGCTTTCTTTGGATCAAGCAGTGGTTTACGTTACGTTATTGGCTCCATTATCATATCAGGTTCGATGTGGTCAATTAATTGGTTTCTTTTTGAATGTTAAGAACATTGCGACAATTATTGTTTGAACATTTAATATTATCACATTTAGTGTCCTCATAATTATATGAAGATCGTCCACAGTTTGATAGGATTCTAATGGGTCTATTTTTTCTATATTTTTAATAATGATTATTGAAACTATTTTTCTAAATCTTTCTAAAATATTTCTTTTCCAAAAATATGTATTAAAATTGGTAATTTTAACCATATCTTTATAGGAACTCTAAGTAATAAATATAATTTATCAAATTGTAAAAAAAAGAATTTAAATTTAAATTTCATTAGTTTGTTTTATATCTAGTTAAACATTTTTTTTTATTTTTTAAAAAATAATAAAGTTGATTTTAAATATTTATTTCAAAAATTTAAACTTAATATTTTATAATCTTTTCGTATATATTATTTTAATTATTTTCGAATAGTCAATTGTAGTAAATACAAAATGTGAGGTAGATATAAAAGAATAATTTATTAAATTAAAAAATTGTATCTAGATCATGTAAGATAGGAAGTTTGTTTAGTGGGCCTCCCATCTCTTTCGAATGGTATTGAGCCTCTAGGCTCTTTAGAGGGTCCACCCAAACTAAAGAGTGCTAGCTGCCCCCGATAGGCCTCCTACGGAGTTGGATAGTTTCGGTCTCTGAGATCTTTTCGGCTTCCCTGTGAGAAACGATTGTACAGCCATGGTTCTGCATACCTTTGGCTGTATTCGTGGACTTTGTACAGTCGCGAAAGGGACATCTGAACGCCCCCTTGCAGTTAGATCTGCAATCCTAAAAGTCAGATGTGTTTCTTCAGTACCTATCGCTTCTTCTACCGCCGTCGAGATAATCACGGATTTAATCTGGTTGCCTGGAATGTTGAGGTTTTCTACGACTATTTCTTCTATAATTGTACTGGTTTGCGCTTGTGTCATTGTCGGTTCTCTAGTTTCTTCTGTCTCCTCCAATTTATGATCCCGGTAGAGGTGCCTGCTCAGCCACCCCTTCGTTTTGTACGACTTTTTACATAGTGTATAAGGGAATGGCAATTGCTGTTGTTGTATCTCATTGAGCTGATCAGGATTAGCGGAAATGGACACCGCTTGGTCCCTTTTCATGTGTCTGTTCAGCTCCTTCTTTTCAGCAAACTCCTTGTAGCATCTTTCTACTGGACATTGGTGAAATTTGTCTCTCTCGTTGATCAGCTTCGGTACAGTTGTTCTTGTCATATTGAGTCTTCCTGATCGAATTAAGGAGTTTATGTATGTTTCCCTCGATACAGTAGGATCTCTGTGATTGATGCGGTTAATGAAATCTCTATACACCGCATCATCCCCAAATAGTCACTGTATGTCCACTCGAAGACATTCCGAAATTGATTGCTTCTTTCTCCAACTGATCTTTTTCCCCATTTGTATTTCTCCCTTCCAGATTCGTTTGATTGTCTCGTACTCCTCTGAAGTTTCCGTCTTACTGTGAAAAGTAAGCCGTTTACTCACGATAATATCCATGGGATGTGGGAGTCCAATGTCCAGGATGTCCATACGGATCTTTTCAATTTTGTGTTTCTTCCTAACTATGCGCGTGCATAGGTTATGAAGGGCATGCAATAAATTTGTTTAGTAGTAAATCTATCACTACAACTGGGTCATGTTCTAATTTAGTTTATCAATATAAATGTAATGGGTGTGACGCCATATACATTGGAAAGGCTTGTCTTCATCTCTGTAAACGGATTCAGGAACATAATCGCAGAGAAAGTGATGGCAATATTGCTCAACATAAGACGAACTGTTTGAATAGTAAAGTTGATGTAAGTAATTTTACGATTTTGTGTTCAAAATTTGATAATTACTGGGAGAGGGTGATGTGTGAAGCATTGTTGATCAAATCTTTTGATCCTAAAATCAATGTCCAAACACCATCCTCTTCAACTTTATTGAAAG
>MQRK01230358.1:5104-19637 GCA_001938485.1 Girardia tigrina
CGCAAATCCAATTAAGAAAGTTTTTTTTCAAAATTAAAATCAAAAAAATTAAATTAAATATCACTTTAAAAACTCTTAATTGGTTGCTACTGCTGATGCGATTTAGTGAACACTACACTAACTAAAAAGAAGTTGATGATTCAGTCCGAGATTTGAATGTTCCTATATTGGGTGCTGAACACCAAGCATTCTGATGTAAAGAATGGAATATTCTTTGTGATGATATAGTAGTTCTAAAGTAATGAAAATGGCATGCATCTTATACTCAAATCTTTTTCAAGGAAGAGTGACTTTGTTTCTGATCTGATAAAAAATCAAAATATTTCTGAAGATGGGAACTATTTATGAACCTAGCCAGTGAGGTCTTTTTTATTGATAGTTCAAGTGTAAGTACTTCTTCATAAATAAAGATAGCATACGCAAATTTCTTTCGGTCACTCTGTTTATTTGAAGAAAAGCAATGACAAGGTTAAGAGTTTACTGTTGAAAATTGATTATAATGAATATAAATTGGATGTATGTGAATATATTTAGATTTGGGAGTTTCTATTTGCACTACAGAGCAGTATAACTAAATATTCTTGTTTCTTGTGCCTGTGTAATAACCGAAATACCACGAATCACTGCTAGAGATAAGTTGAGTCCTGGAGAGTTGAATTGTGAAACATGATACGGTGGTTCATGTCAAAGGTACTCTATTTCATTAAGTTCATGTATAACAGTTCGTCTTAGTACTATATCATAACAAAAAATGTTTCATGGAGAGAAGCTCAGAGTTTCCCAAACTTTCTGGAAGCCGGGTTTAGTGTTATTAGTGAATTATTTTTTTCTGATAAATGATGTAATCTTTTGTAAATAAGTTATTTAAAGAAAACTTATAGCTAGTCAAAAACTAATGTTATTTTCGAATTTAGCGTTTTAAAATAATATTCAAATAGAATAGACATTTCATAAAATTTTATTGTCTTGTGTATCTAAAACTAATTTAATTTAAAATTTAATGTTTAAATTTATTTTAAATTTAAAATTTAGCTGTAAAATTTTAAATGATTTCAATAATTTATTTTAAATAAAAAGCAGTTGATGAAAGAGCGTATCACCCGCGATAGGCTCTGGTCATTCGGCGGCCAAGAAGATCTGGTTGAATACCAGGAAGACTTGAATGAGAGAGGAATTCTCGACTCTGACGAGAAATTCAAACACATAATCAAAGGAACATTGTCTGAAAAACTGATAGAAGTGATTGAACAAAGAAAAGAGTACCCGAAAATGCTCCAGCCGGGTATCAAAAGAGTGCAATGCACGTATTCTTCTTGTTTTAAAGCTTTTGCGGAACAGAAGGAACTCTGAAGACAAATAAAAAACGTGCATACGGTCAAGACGTCTCAGTGTCAGATTGGTGACAAACCTTTCCAATGTCTCATGGAAAATTATCACAACTTGTGACAATTTTTTATATGTCTTGTGACTCACAGGACATATAAAACAGATGGATGGTTAAAGAGATATTTATTGATCGATCACCGAACCAAAAGCAGTACCAGTGGTATTAGTGCTTCACAAAATAACACAGATGAAGGATGTACAAATACTTCGATCCCGATAGCGATTAATGATGTGTCAGTGCCCCTCGACGGTACCACGGAGACGGACACAGGAGTGATTCCAAGGGAGATTCTCGATTTTCGGTTAAGTAATACAAATGATGTGGGGATATTTCGGTGTATCTTTACTCATTGTACGAAACGTGTTTACCTATTTTTTACTACTTCCAATTATTTTTAGATTTAACATTTTTTCGATTGATTATGTTGTTAGCCTGAAAATAATATAATACTCATACCGATGCTTGATATAGACAAAATGTATCTCTTAGACCATGTATTACATAAATATGATGAATTAGACTGCCTAAACTAGGCCTGAAAATATCTGAACTTGGTGACCCAGTCCTTAAATAAAATTAACTTATGGATTATGAATCTCCATAGCTGGAATTAACAAAAATATTGCCTTAAAATGTGAAATGTAACACATTATAATAGCACACAATATGAAACTCTTATTTTCTAATGATGATGAAAGAAAACATAGACATACTCGAAAAGAAATCTGGAATATAAAAGATTTATAGTTTTATTTTTAATCAACAATGGCATTTCCTCAAGACACCGCTTTTCGTACCTCCTTTGACAGTTTCAAAAACCAAAAGGATGTCTACTTGGTGAGCTAAACCATTTTTTAAAGACAATATTTTTAAAATATTATTTTGTATAACAATTTTGTAAATATCAAAATAATTATAAAAAATGAAATACCAAACTAAAAGTATAAATTTTTCTAATGACACATCACAAAAACAAATTTAATTTTTAACTGTATGAACTTTTTATAAATAATTCAAGTAACTCAAATATGTTGATGAAAATGTTGACTTGGTTTTCGTTTCGAAGATATTGAATATACATTATTTTGCACGAATCTAGTTTTCATTTTTCTTTGCATATGTTATTTTACATATTATATTAATAATTTAGTTCTTTTTTTGTAAAATTTACTTCTGTTGAGAATGTAAATAAATTATTAATTTGTTCATTATTTTGATTGATAATTTGTAATTTGTTTATTATTTGGATTATTAATTGCTAATTATTTTTACTTATTATTTTTGTGCTTGCTAACAATATATTTTTTTTATATTTGTTATATTTTGTTATTTTTAGTAAATAATAAGAATTATTATTTACTATCCAGCGTAATATTATTATTTATATTTAAAAGAAAATAAGTAATATTATATTATTATTTATTTAAAAGAAAATATTATTATTTATAAAGGTCAAGATCATAAGATTATCTTAAAAGTTTAAACCTACGTTTTTAAAAGAAAAAGACCTACTGAATCAAAAAGTCAACCTACGCTGAATCAAATGCGTATAAAAGAAACAGCTAAGTAAGAACAAGGGCCACTAAGTTAAAAAGTAAAAAATCAATCTTTGAGCCACTAAGCAAAAAATCATTCTACTAGGCGAGAAAGAAGTAAATCTATCTATTGAACCGTCAAGCGAGAAGCAAAAATCAATTAAACAATAACTAAGCAAGAAGCAAAAAATCAATTGAGCAGTCAAGTTGCTGAACAGAACTATTGTTCGAGGAATTCCATACGTCTGAAAAAGGAGAAGATTAAGGAGAATCCTTTGTCTATCGGTTGAATCAATTTATAGGTTATTATAATTCATAAACTTTTAAAATCTTTAATTTTTATTTATATTAATAATTTCATAATTAATTATACTTTTGTATTTATTTTAATTGGGATAAAACCGCACCCAAAATATTGAAGGCTCTGGACGAGAACCAGACCCTTAACGTAAATAGGGCATAAGTAGGGGGTTTATATATTTTTATCTAACCTTTGTTGCAATCTATTTGTGGATAAAAGATTATTTGTAATTGTTATAAATTTTAAAATATTATTGTACTAAAACTAACTCGTCTTTTGATTTGATTTGAATTTATTAAATACTAAATCGAATTAAGTAATTAAGTAATTGATTAAATTTTATCAGTCGAAACCTTATTTAACATCAATAATTGTTAGATAAGCCCTTTGTTAGGTATCGCCAGAGGGTTATATAAAATTTAACCCCAGATAATCTAACACTTCATATTAAAGTTTTAACTGCAATTTGATTGAGTATGAATCACATATGTGTAAAAAATGTTGATATCTGTTATATTTGTGGTGAATTTGTTTTTAGAAAACAGAAAAGGCCCATGACATCTGCTGTTCATAAAGTAGTATCAATCATATTTTGGCTGCAAGATTGGAAACTACAATAAACTGCGAGCCTTCATATATTCATTATTCTACCTCGTCACTGCAATTTGTCGTACAAAAGGTTGTTCAAAGGCTAAATATCATGAAGTTACTACTTTTTTAGTTTGACACAGAAAGTATTTGGAATGACTACAACCACGAAAAGACAAATGGCCTATCCAAATACTTCATCTGCAATCCGATTTGTCTCTAGCTGTTCAGACATAACGATGATGATAAAATAAAGAGCATTCTGGTTCTAGAAAAAAACAATCTGATACTGATTTTTCTGAACATGACTAATCACCCCATCCTATGAAACAAGAAGAATGAAATAAAATCGTTCGAGGTCTTGTCCTGAGTAAATACAAATTTGAACTTTTCGGTTCACCGCTTCAGGGTTCAAAGTTGTTTGATAGTACCATCGAAAAAGAGATCGAGAATTGATTGCATATTTAAATCTTGATGAACATGGTGATTTATTGTATCTGAAATGTATAGGGCCTGATATCTATGATTGGAATAGTGAACCTTTCTAAAGAATGGAGACTTTTCGTCAATATTTGTAAAAATAAAGTCTAATATTACTTTTACTTCATGTTGGAAATGAGATGAAGTCTATTTCTATTGCCCACGAAGTTAGTATGAGAGAATTATCTGAAACTATACAAACAATGTTATGATGTATCAACCATCATATATATATATATATATATATATATATAAATATTAGAATGCGTCTCTTTCTTTGAGTGAGGCTAAGATAAAGGAAAGAATCTTTGTAGGCCCTGACAAGTGTCGTCTTCTCGGCAGTTAACATTTTGAAAATCTGCAAAATTATGAGTAATAACCTGCATGGTTGCCTTTGTAAAATGTTGTTAGCAACTTTTCGGTAACTCAAGGAATCCAACTACAGCGACATAGTACTGTATTTGATTCAAACATCTGCAATCTGAGTAAACATGTCTTCAAAAATTCATTTCTTGGATTCACTTTGGATTAATTTCCAAGCAACGTGGGTGTTGCCAGTAATGAGAACGGAGGAAGATATCATCAAGAAATCTCAGTGATGAGAAAGAGATACTAGGGAATATGTACCCTCATATTGTTTTCAGAATACTGCTGGTCATTTGTACGAGACAAACCCAATGATTAGTACAAGAGAACAAATATAACTGAGTTAAATTATGTTTAAGCATGAAATATGTATACTGTAAAATTTTTATACTAATGTTTACTCACAGTAAAGTATCATGCATCTAAAAACAGTAATGTTTTCGACATATTTATGATCAGCGGGTTCAATGTAATAAAAAGCGCTTTATTTTGATTAAGAACCTTACAAAAGTTTTAAATTTGTCGAATATTGTTATATATAATGTGGATAAAATTAAAGCATTTAAGCGTTTTTTCCTTGTAAAATAGTCGAAAACTAATTGTTTAAAATAGTTCTTTGCATTTAAAATTATTTTAATTTATTTTATTTTTTAATAAATTTTCAGTCAAAAGTAAATTCAATCTATAAAAACATTTGAATATTTTGAATTTATTTAAATTTTATGTCGTTCATCTCTTAGGTTTTCCTTGGCAAACTTAAAATTCTGCAATAAAAAAATTAATTCAAACAAAAATAATAATTTTTAGATAATAATAAATTCCTCAGAAACAAGAAATCGTCCTTGAGAAAAAATTTGAGTTTAAATTATTCTCAAATGTATAATTTTATGTTTAAATTAGCTCCTTGAGGATTCCTATTTCCAATTCGATGTAAGTTGAAGTATTCCTTTAGAATTTTTATAAAATTTATTTCAAAACATTAATTCTAAAGTTTGTATATTTGTTCAAATATTTTTGGCCTTTTCTATTATTGAATAATATAACTATTTCATGATAGTCTCAGTAAAATTTAGTTCCAGTGATGGCTAGTTAAAGGGTTTCATTTTTTTACTAATGTATATGAGAATCACTTTTTGCGAGATTTAATATATTCAGATCTTCTTCATCATCTCTTAAAATACCACATCGTGGTATGTATGAAAATTTTTATGTTGATAAAATAATTGTCTTCTACGAGAATATTTCTCTATTTGTTGGCTCAATCTGATTGGCCAGTTATTTTGAAACCCGAATGATCGATTGTTAAAACAGGGTGTTTTGTTTTGTTGTGTTGAATTGGGAAAAATTATACGCAGGAATTTTTTTTGGAAATAAAGGTCAATAATTTGAATGATGACATTTTTTTCGATGTCAAAAATGAATTATAATTTTTGTCGGTCAAAATTGTAAAAGTTGTTCGAAAATAAAAAGGATTGTTTAAAAAAAAGGTCTATTCTTGTTGTCTTTTGAAAAAATTACAAATAGCTTGATTGTGAAAAACTTTCCTTCCTGATTTTAATTGTGTGGAGTTCGCATATGGGAAGGTGATTGACTAAATAATAAAAAAGAGTTAGAATACAGAGTTATTTTTTGACATTAGTGAGAACAAAATTGAGAGTTGCTGTGAAACATATGATCCAACTGTGACCGTAGGACATCGGTATTTCCTTATTCTGAATTTGAAAATCGATGTTTCGGATGAGTTTACGATCTGGGATGATTTGTGTAACATCAAATTTTCGATTTGTGTAACATCTTTGATATGAATCTACTGGTTATCAATACTTGTTATCAACATTCCAAAATAAAGTTGGGATTTCAGAGGAAATTATAATTAAGTAGTTTGATTTAATGTTTCCAGGATATGAATTGTAAATTTAAAATCGAGATGCGAAATTAGATTTATAATTATTTTTTTGATTTTAATTTACTAATTCCATTTTCGTTTTTAATTATTTATGTCGAATAGTGAAATCGATTCAGTTTTACTTTTTTTCCAATTCACTACAAAGACTTTAAATGGATTAGAAAGAGAAAAGTGTACGATTACAAAGATAATTAAAAGAAAGAAAATTCTCCCACTTTAACCAAATATAATTTAATTATAAAATAGTAATTTAAAATTACGTAATAAAATATCAATAAGCAATATAATATTGCCAAGTAATACAGTGGTGGATCCAGGGGATGGCTAAGGTGGTTAGCCACCCCCTCTTGTTTCTTGTCATAAAAAATTGGGTTAACCTTCTTGTATCATAAATAAACGAGCAAAAAAGGAATGTAGTGAAGTGTGCTGATCAACTCTGTTTTATTGGTTATATTGATTCAAGACAAGAAACAAACATCAACTTCACTATGGAATCCTAAAACAAAACCAATTATGTTAAGCATGTGATGTCGATATTATCACAATGTGCGCTTTTACTAATAGGCAAAGCTAGGCAACTGCCTAGGGGCGCCAACCAAAAAATGCGCTTGCTTTTCTTTAGAAAATTTTATCACATATATGTAACTGCTCGGTGGAAAGTAGTTTTTCAATTTTGAAAAGATTAAAAACATATTTAAGATCAACTATAAAAGAACAACGCTTAAATGCATTATCGATTTTATCATTAGAATTAGATTTTATGTTAAATTTAGATTATTCCGATATAATTGGTGATTTTGATGAAATAAAGTCGAGATGAAAATTTGAATATGTTAAAGAATGTAAAGGAAAAGCAAAATTTTTTCAAATAAATTAACAAAAACAACATAAAAATAATTAGTTTTTCAATTCTTTTTATTAACTTACTTTTAATATATGTATATTTGTATATATATATATATATATATATATATATATATATATATAGGTATATGTATCCATGGAATTTAGAAACCTATTTTTGAAGGCTTTTTATAAAAGGCAAGCAAATTATTTTAGTATTATTATACAACGTATTATTATTATTATTATTTATTATTATTATTTATTATTATTATTAGTATTATTATACAACGGCATCTATGAATTCAGACAGATAAAGGGTTAAGACTTTCTTTACAAAATGAGCACCATTTGCGGACTACCAAGGATGTGTCCTTAACTATCTCAATCTAACAATTTGTCATGGATATGACATTTCGTCTATTAGAAGTATGATAGATTCTTGCCAACAACTTTTTTTTCGATAAATCACCAAAGCGCCAACGCTTTCTGGAACGGGTTATTTCTGCTCAAGCACCGGATTTAAAGAAGACTAAGTTGAAGAACCTTTGCAAAACAAGATGCCTTGAGCGTCACGTTTTACAAAAGAAAAAAGAGCACATTATGAAATATGTACTTTGATTCCAAAGTTGTTGTCACCAAAGACAACGATGAGTGGGAATTATTATCATATCAACAAGTGGCTAAGTGTTATGATATTCTTCAAAACCCAACTAATCTTAATAATCAGTTGCACCTGTGAAAACATTTGTGTGTGGAGAACAAAATTTCTGGAATGACAATCACTCAAATTCTTCAACAATACATTGACTCTGTGTTCTTCTCAAATATTCGTGAGCTATTCCTTGTTTTTGTAGTTTTGCCATTTTGGATTTGTGAGGCGGAACGTTCATTTTTTTGTCTACGTCGCATTCACTCATGTCTACGAACAACGATAACAACTGGCAGACTGTCTGATTTGTGTGTGATTGGAATGCACTATAATATTTCATCAACTTGTGTCTCAACGGAACAAATTTCAGATATGTTCATTGCGTTAAATCCACGAGAGATGCAACCACAATCACGTTTTTTGACTTAGTTTTGTAGTTTCTACTTACCATGTGCTTCTTTGAATAGATTGTGTGATTTTGAGTTTTTAATCTATGAAACATGGAAATTCCATGATGGAATATACTCTTATTTTCGTAAAAATAAATGCTAAAATATTTTAACGGGAAAGAAAACTTGTTTCAAATCGTAGGCACCCCCCCCCCTTTCAAAATCCTGGATCCGCCACTGTTATAACAATATTTAGATATGCGATTATAAAACATTGCCAAACACACAAGCAATTTTTCGACAGCAATTTTGGCCAAGTAAGCGACAATATTTTGGATATATCCCTGACAAATAACAGAAATCAAAATTGGGACTTTCTTCAAGAATATTGTCATATTAATTCAGTATCCAAAGAAGCAAAACAAACAAAATCAAACAAAAACAAATCAAATATACCGAAAATAATCTTACAGATTAATTTGATCGAGCCTCCAAACAGTTGTTCGGTCGTCGATTATACAAATAAGAAAATAATTTGCGTCAAAATCGTATAACACCGAAAAGTGACATTTATTATTTTTGTCACGGGTAGTTACGTTTATTATTTTCTTTATCACTTTTATTAATCATATTTTCACTTCTATATAGTTATTTTTTTATTTATTAGCCTTACGACCAAGTTCAGAAAATATTTATATTTTTAATTAGCTTGGTCTGAGGTATTAATATCAAATACTCACAATCAGCTTCTTTTGATGGATGTTGTACCTTAAACTGTGTTTTCGTGCCTCATTTGTGCCCAACAAGGTTGCTAAACGTTTGTGATTATCATATTTGATCTAATTTTCATCACAAATAATAATTTGACTAAAATATGTCACATTTATCACTGGATAGCATCATCAAGCAATCATCTAATCACTTTTGTTTTTACTTTTCATGCAACTTATGTGGAATATAGTTATTTCACTTCACAAATTTCAATCAAATAATTAAATATTGTTTGATTTGTGTTCGGAATTTTGATTAATTTGTATTATAAATTGAATGTTCGTTATTGTTTGTAATATTTAAATTTCCACCATCCGACTTGTATAATAAAATTTAAATCAACGTTTATATTATCAAATCGATATTTATCGACACATTGTCGAATGACATTTGTGTCTCGAATGATTTGCCTTTTTTGTTTATATATTGAATATGCTTAAATTAAATTTAAATATAAAAGAAAATAAATAAATAAATTAAATAAAATTTAAAGCATATAATTTAAATTAAATAAAATGAAAGATTTAGATAATTATTTGTAATTTTTGTTCATTAAAAATGAAAAAGATTCTTTTTACAGTTGCTTGCAGTTAAGAGTAATGATTTTTTGATTCATTTCAGAATTCCATATAAAAATTGACCATTTAAAATAAATAACTAATAACAAATTATAAAATAATTGAAAGTAAAATATAGAAATAGCAATCTGCATTTAACAGTAGTGTTAAATATAGAAAAAAAATCTCTTATCCTAATACACACCATACATACAATACATTCATACACAAACCGATTTCAGCACAAATTTCAACAGCATGTCTGGTGAAAGCCAAAGCAGGAACCTTGTCGCGAAAAAGACTCGAAAATCGTGAATTTTTGAAAATTTAATTAATTATTTCATTGCAGGATATCCACGACTGACAAGGAAAGGCTACTTAGAGCCTAAAATCGATCAGAGGACTTTCTTAGTTTAGAAAGACAATTTGGCATTTCCCAAACAGCAGCCAAAAATATCATATATTAATATGATAAAAGCTACCTAATTTTAATTGGAAAACATGGGTGGCATAGGGAACCCATAATTAACGATGAAATAGGTCAATTTATCATTGAATATGTTGAAGAAAACATTATCTAATTCCCCACAATGTCTGATTTCATGGCAATACTACGTATAATTTTCAGATAATAATTGACAAAAGAAATTACTACTGACACGTCAAGAAATTTTTCATACACGTAGCATTAAAAATCCAGAAAAAATATTATAATTCATTTAAGCATATTCATACATTTACTTCAACAGTCACTCTTAACTGCGGATTCACCACAGTTAACTACAGGCGACTGTATACTATAACTCGTTCTAGTCACGTTCGCATTTGTACTAATTTTTGATTAGCTCGGTGATGTTCTGGTATCTAAGGATGCGGGTTTCGAGAGAGAGTAAGATGAGTGCTAAGGAGTCGGAATTTTTAGGAGAAAACTGATTCAAATAAATTGTAAATCTCACTCTGATTGCCTAGGTAATCAAAGCGAGAAATTGATTTGAGTGAATTTAAAATTCACTTTTATTGTTTCTGTTTTCATTTTATGAATATAATCGAAACCACTTTTTGCTTCGTTTACTTCAACTTTTATGATTTTTCATTTGTAATTTTCGGAGCTACCAATTTAAACGTTTCTCTGTAAAAACTATTTAATAGTCGAACATTATTGTGAATTGATTTAAATTTTCTGTGACAAAAAGTTGAAAATTATTGCGAACTCAATAAAATTTCTCTTACGAAAAGTTTTGAATTTGAGAACAGATTTGTTCCTATTTTAATATGAAAATATTTTTTATTTGAAATAAAAATTATATTTGGAAAGACTTTCTCTTGATATTTTGACAAAAAGAAGATTTATTCAAAAATGAACACTTCAAACGAATCTCATCCAAATTGGTGTAACATAACGAGTCTAAACTCATATACCTACTGTGCACCTCTGCTATTATCGTTTGGTCTTTGGATCAACCTGTGAATCTGGTGGAACACTTTGTAACAGTAAACGTTAGTGATAAATAATGAACATTTTGAGATGGAACCCATTCCACAGTTACCTTCAGTTCATCTTTGTTTATTTGCGTTCCTGGGTGACACAAATACTCATTATTGAGGTTATAATTACATTTTCAAAATTTCGTGTACCGATGTTAGAGACATTCTGCTGCGTAAAAATTTTTTATTAGTATATATTATTGATTTTTTAAATGGTTTCTGATGCTTTAAGTAGAGGTTCATACTTCTGCCTCTGCCTTTTCCAAGTATTAAAGTACTGATTATTAAAACTGATTTATTTTTATTTATTATTTTTTTAATTAATTTTTATTGATGTGTTCAATAGCCAAGATATGTACCATTAAAAATTCTGACTAACAAAATATGAAGTCATTTTCAAATTATAACTATTTGAAATTATTGTAATCGTGCCTCAAAAATTTCTTACTTGACAACCTTATATGTATTACTCAAGAATTAAAAGCCAAATATAAACAGAAAAAAACTTTAATCAAATATATTTTCTTTATTTATCGCTAAGAGAGAAATATAATATGTTCAAAAGAAAACAGAATATTTTTAAAAAAAAGTATTTAATTTTTTCTTTTTTCTAAATTGAAATTCGAGCTAGATACGGTTTTAAAATAAATTCTTTGAACAATAATAATATAAAAACTTATTAAATTTATTTTGTGAAAAATAAATTTATATCTAATTTTATCAATTTGACATCATTATTTTTGATTATACAAATATTATAAATATAAAATTATAATAACTTCAATTGAATTCCTAAAAAAAATTAAATTATACGCTAAATTGTATTATTGTAAGGTATGAAACTTACAAAAATAATATTTGATATGTGCTATATTTCAGTTCTTTATTAGAAGAAATGAATAATGATCACCTAAAAAGGACCTAAAAGGATCACCTAAAAAGAACCTAAATGATCACATAAAAGGACCCTTAAGTACGTGGACTGAATATAGAAGACAACAACCCATCCACATTTACTCCTCAATTTTAGAGGAGCCACAGATAAAGACAAAGAAGGCAAAAAAGAATACGAAATAACAAATCATTTTCTCAGGATGTGCGGATTCGAAGCCTTGAAAAAATTGAAATCGGCAACCGATCCTTAATCGCTACCGGAAATGAAGTTCGAGGATATTAAACAAAAAATATGGCACTCATTCAACCAAAGGAACGTCTTCTAGTGGCGGAAAGAATCAAATTCTTATCTACTTATCAAGCACCGGATGAATTTGAAATTTATTTTTTAACACATTTGAAAGGATTAGCAAAAATATGTCGAATTTGATGATCTAAGAAAAGTCACGGATCCTGAAGCAGAAATCATCAAATTAAAATTTTCAGCTGGGCTTAGAGACCCAAACATGAAATTACGAATCCTGAAAATCAATCAATTCAACAAAGATGCTACTTTGGACGAGCTGTTGGCAACATGTCTGAACTGGTAACAAGCCCAAGCTTTTATAGCAACGGAAATTAACGATAATTCCATCAATGTACTTTAAAATTCAAAGTTGAATAAGTCATTCTGTAAATATTGCGATTCTATACATCGAAGGGGAGCATGTGCGGCATACGGAAAAAAGTGCACACATTGTGGAAAATCAAATCATTTCTCCAAAGTATGCAGGACGAAATTTAGTAAGCAACACAATTTAGACGCAGACCAATAATCGGATACCAATGAGATCATGAATATTTCGGAGGGAATTTATTCAATCGACAGTAAAGAGATATCATTGTCATTTCCACAATTAAAGAAACAAACAGTGAATATGCAAATTGACATCGGAGCAGTAGTATCAGTAATTTCATTGTTTATATGGGATCAACTATGTTGACCTACTTTGGAAGGGCAAATACGAAGATTAATCTGTTACGATGGCCACATCATTCAATCCATGGGTAATCTCAAAACGGAAGCACGTTTCCCTGATGGAAAAATAATAACAGTGTCTTTGTCAGTCATCCAAGCAAATAAAACGTTTGGTCTATTGGGCAGAGATCTTATCAATGAAGGCGTATATCATAATGAAGAAGAGAAATTACCACCCATCAAAAGTTTTATTGCAACGATGTCAATAAAAACGTACAGCAAGCCCATGTTCTGTGCCGCATGTAGGGTTCCCATGGTATATGAAAAAGAAATTTCTGAAGAGCTCAAACGATTGGAAAGTATGAGAATCATCGAACGTTAGATGACAAAGGACAAGAATTGTCGGTAATTAACACATCAATGGGCTTATTCAATGTAAAAAGGCTACAAATGGGGATTAAAATTGCGTCAATCTTCCAGGCCGCAATGGAATCTATACAACAAGGGTTAAAAGGATACATTTGCTATCAAGATGATATTTTGATTCAGGTCGAGACTGAGACATCACTGACAAAGCGATCAAATACCATACAGAACCTGCTTAAAGCAAAAAACGTAACTATCAATCCACAGAAATGTATCAACATGAGTAAAGAAATCACTTTTCTTGGATTCAAGATATCAAAAAACGGCATATAATCAAGTGAAACATTGTAATGGAAAATGAGAGCGCGTGGATCTCTATATTCCATTAACTAAATAAATTAATAAACACAAAGTAATCTGGAAAATTTATTATTTACCATGATAAACATAAGGTTGTTTAAGAATTACGTATTCTAAATGTCAATTCATTTAGTGGTATGGAAATAAATAGATTGGGTTCCTGAGTTCCAAATCAGAAATAAGTATGTTTCCGTACCAGTAAAAATGTGTCAACTGAAATCGTCAACATGAGATTTGTTTAACAAATGTTGATTCCATGTTTAGACTGTTACTAAACATTCATCGGGTGAAACTCACTATGCGAGTGGTTTAGGTGCCGGTAGTTTGATTGAAATTCGTCGGCAAGAGTGCCATGTGAGACGAATTTCCAGTACCGGCTAAACCAGAAAACCCGATAAATGATTAGTGCTCCGGTTGGATGCGTCACAGCTAGACGTGGGCACGTTTTAAAATTTTCTAAACGTTTAAACGGTCTTCGTTTAGCAAATTAAACGTTTAGAAAACGTTTAAACGATTTCTAACTTCATAGAAAAAACATTGCAACTATGCTTTATTTTTTTCGAAGCCCATTCATTCCGATAATTTCATGTATGACAATTTTTCTTCATAAAATGTTTACAGGGTATTCCTTAAAACAATTTAGTTTGAACATTTGATACAAAAATAATGGTATAGTTGCAATAATCATATCGTTT
>MQRK01230367.1:0-13113 GCA_001938485.1 Girardia tigrina
TATATATATATATATATATATTATTTTACAAGAAAAAGCCAAAATAATACATCTGTTTATTTTTCAAAATCGTTTGGTTATTTTATCTCTATTGACTCCAAATAAATTTACTTTATTAATAAATTTACTTTATTAAAAGTAATAAGCAGAAAATACGTCATTTTTTTAAAAAATTAAAATATTATTTGTGATTGTTTTTTAAACATCTTATATTAAGTATTTTTATGTGCCAAATAATCATTAATATTAAGTAAATTAAATTTGTTTATAAAAAAAATATATCCATGTTTTATGAGGCCAAAACTCTACTTGGTCAACAGAATTTTTCATTATCTTTTAATAAATTTAGTAAGTTATTAGTAACTATTTAAATCTTTTGCAGAATGGAAAGTTTCACAAAAAAATTACAATTCCATTTTTTGCAATTAAATAGTTACTAATAACAAAATAAATTTATTATAAAATTAACCAAAACATAATATAATTTAAAAGTTTATGTTTAATTAAAAATCACTTAATGCATTTTACCTAAAAAAATTTTACAAATTAAAAAAAAAATATATCATTCAAAGAAAGATGTTTTCCGCAGATTGTGTCAACGAAATTTTGTTGTAAAGATGAGTCTATTTGTGTTGTTAATAAATGTTTTTTACGCAAATTGTGGTATTGCTAATATGTTAACCACTGCTTATGTGACAACGAAAATTATGGGTTATGAATAATTCAATGAATCAGAATTGGATTTAGAATTATAAGTATATCATTAGAGAAAAATACTTATATGAACTGTGCTTATGACACCTTTAGCAAAAAATTTTTAGAGACAGATGGTAAAAATTATAAAGAAAATTCATTGAATGAAAAATCAAATTCATTGAATCGGACAAAAAAATATGATGTGCTTAATGTAACTATACCATTGTTTTCCTATCAACTGTTCGAATAAAATTGTTTGTTTATGAATTCCCTATAAACATTTTATGCCAAAAAATTGAAGAAATTACATAATCACGATGTTTCTAAATGAAGATAGAGATCGTTTAAACGTTTTTAAAACGTTTTTTACACTAAACGAAGACCGTTTAAACGTTTAGAAAATTTTAAAACGTGCCCACGTCTAGTAACATACTTCTCCAAAGTGTTCTTTTCTTTATTTGATGTTTGCAAAAGACGCTCAAAATATTCTATTGGCTTTTTTGATAACGTTGCATGTTTAGTATTCAAATGTCGTTGCAGTTTTGACGGTTTCATGCTTTCTGCAGCCAAAACATTCTTTGCAAATTAAGCACGCTGGTTGTTCTTCATTGTTGTGAGAAGAGCATGTGAAGCCGTACTGCAAATATGATTCGTCATATTTTCTTTTTTTTGTTTGACTAGAAGTCGGATTTGAAGCACTGCAACTTGGTTGTGACGGCGTGGCAGATTTATTAGTTGGAATTTTAATTAACCATTTATGCATGATGGTTGAATAATAATAAATAATTAAACAAAATGTAGTTGAACTTTAACGTAATAATTAAAGACACCAACTGAAAATTACACAGTAAATACACACATGTCACTACGAAGACAAAGCTGAGTCCAAACTGAAGTACAAACAGAAAAATAACTACACTCGAATCTTTACCAGTGCAATGACAACAAATTACGATCAGATAAACCCCGACGCATGACGTGTTCAAAGTGCGCAGCGCACAAAGGCACCGTATCACAAAGACGCCGAAAAAGAAGCTTTCATTTAATTTTTTTTATTATTCTTTTATAAAAATAATATGCCGATTCGCTTAGCCTAGCTTGATTATGCTTCCGTATTGTATGTGTAAGCTGTAAGGTGACGCGGCGTCTGGGTACTTATAATCACTAAGTTATCTTGCAAACACTGACGCCGGCGACCAGACATCAATGTCGAACGTTCTGTTGAAAATGGAGGAGCGCGTTGTATTTATTATTTTAAATGCTACTTCCATATTTTCATTTATAGGCCCTACAGTTTTGCATTGCCACTTTTTTCAAAAAATAGTTATAATAAAACTACAATAGTATTTTGTATGATTTTTATTTGTATTTATATTTGTACGTAGTGTGTATACTAATTTTAAAATTTTTTTTATAATGATTGAAAAGTATCAGATCTTTGCGACCCCCTTTCAGTAGTCTCGCAACCCCCCTGGGGGTCGCGACCCACAGTTTAAGAAGCCCTGTTCTAGACAATTAGATGATTTCAAACAGACTTGATTGATGGTCATTTTAATTTGCGAAATGTGTTTCTCAGAGTGATAATAATGATAGTTTTCTTTAAATTTGAAAGCAGAAGTTGAAGAAAAGCTGAAGGTATAACAAAATTGTTTTAAAAAGATTATAATCAGTTAAGTTTATTATATATACAAACCCAATGTTTCATCTGCGTAATGCTAATATTACTTACTTACAATTGTAAGATGATTAAATTAATTTAATTTTTTTGTGGCAAAAATCGTTTTTACGGGTTATGGTTAAGGTTAGGGTTAGTGTTAGGTTTAGGGTTAGTGTAAAGGTTAGAGTTTAGATTAAGGGTTACTGTTAGTTTAGGGTTAGGGGTGAGAAGTGTTAAGGTATTGTTTATAAGGAAAATAAAAAATTAAGTTTAAAAATTGAAAAATTAAACACCCAATTAGAAACAATAAATTATAACTACGATTTTTTAATTAAAACAGAAATTTTCGAAGACGAAATTTAAATCCCCCGACATTCATGGCGGGTCTTTTCATAGACAAAAATATATTCAAATATATATGTTAAATTTGTAACTTTGCCTTAGATTGATTATTTTGGAAGCGATTCGTCCTTAGATTATGACTCTCACAATTGAAATAAAATGTTATATTAGGTATTGCAAACACGACAAAACATTTATTTACACAATATATAATATACAAAAATTTTATCAGAAGAATCAAAATAATAATAATCAATATTGGATATCACATTTGCTTTTTCGATATAATTATGGTATAATTGTAAATTTTAGTCGACAAAAACGATCAAGATTATCGATTTTTAAAGTAATGTTTTGCGAAATTCCAGAACACATTGATCAACCTTCGCTCTCCGATCACGCTCATTTCAAGTGTCAGTGTATAACAATCAATAAATGAATGATATTGTTACAATTTTCAATAAATCAATGAGTAGTTTTGAAAATTTTTCAGTTCTTCTTTGACGTTGTTTAAATTGTATCTGAAACGAAAATTTATTTTAACTTTGCACTCTGCGGATAGAAATAAAAGTTCTCACTCGACCCTTTTCGATCTCTCCTCGGTAGAAGAAATCAGCTGCGTTATATTGGCCGTCATGTTCTCAAGAAACAAGGCATAACTGTTTGTTAACGTTGATTCGAACTGAAACACACACATATCTATTAACTTTTTAAAGATATATTTATTTATTAATTATATTAAAGATTAAATTTCTTAAAAGTATTGTGAGGAATATTTTTTTGAATGGTCTTTATTGTATGTTGTTTCAGGATTGTGTCTCTTCCATCCAGTTGGAAGATTGATATTTTAAATATTTTAAAACGTCGAAGTATTTATTCAATTTTAAAATTTAAATAACTAACTTAAAAATTAAATTTAACATTACACACATTACATGTAAATTGATATTCGAGATTCGAACATAACTCAAATGGGATTGGAGATTTATTACAAAGTACATTTTGGATTTTATATGTGTGATATTATTTTTAAATTAAAGGCATTATTTACATATTTTAAAACGGAACGTTTAAATTGACCAAATTCTTCAGAATATGGAATGCTTAAAACGTATTTTAAAATTGGTGGTTTTTCTATATCATTTTGAATCTGTTGATTATCAATTATTTCTTTGGTCAATATCTCAGCAAACGATTTTGAGTTACTATTGTTATTCAATAATTTGGTTTATTGATTAATGCTATCACAACTTTGGTATAAGTTGATTATAAGGACTATGATCGAAAATTTAACCCTCTAATCATATTATATTTGTATCGAAATTCACAAAAACTGTTTGGGGTCGAATATAGTCCAGTATTCGTTTTCTTTCTGTGAATCTCGGTCTCATAAAAATCCTTTTTCCTTTTATGAGGGGTTAGTTTTAAGTTTCGCCAAATTAGTTTATTATTTTTTTTTTAATTTTGAAAATTTAAAGGAAATACATTAGAAAATTAAAATGTAGAGTAAAAATATGATAAAATAAATACGTATTTAAAATATGTTTACATTAATAACAATTAATATATTTTATAAGTGGAATAAAATTAAATAAAATTTAAAATAAATAATTAACGGATATATATTTTTAGAAATAATTTTTTAATAAAAGGGCTTATTGTAAATTTAAATTAATTAGTTTTTATGATAAAGTTTCGTAAGAATGTACAATTATTTTACATTTTAAATTTTGTAAATTTTTTTGTAAAAAATGCAAAATTATTTTAAGGTTTAATTTTCGTAAATTTTCAAAATTTAATCGAAAGAATTTAATGAATTAATTTTGGGCGAAATAATTTCTTATTAATAAGAAATTTGTTTAAGTATGTGAATTGTTGATATTAATAAATTTTGTGGTGTTAAATTATGACTTCAGAATGTGATAATAATGAAAGTGACATAAACGCTACTTACACCTTTCAATTAGTAAATCTAGGAAAGATAATTTACTATTATTCTATGTTTCTGTTTGTAAATTTAATATTGAGGTGCAGAGAAATTAAGTATTCTAAAATAGATCTATATTAATTTGAATTTTAAAAATAAGAAAAATGTCACCAACATAGCGTTCAAAGGAAACAAAATCGACCTTATCTTCAATACTTGAAAAAATATTGAAGCCAGTGTTGAAGCCAATGCTACATCATAAACCTGTTTGAACCACTAATTATTAAAGAAGAAAATTAATATTAGAAATGGCAAAACACAACAATTCACGAAATACAACTTCATCGATAAGATGGTGTTTACCAAAATTTTCTTTCCAAAGTTTGTAATATAAATCAATCGTTTCCTCCAGAGGAACATTGGTGAAAATGCTAACACATAATTTCATTTCTGCTATTAATCTTATATTTTAAAATTAAGTCAACAAATCATAACTGTCCAAGCAATTAAAACCCTTTGTAAAAGTGGCTTTAATTTATAGTCAAGATATCTAGCTACTTCATACTGAGATGTATTAACTAAAGATAATACAGAACACAAATGAATGACATCTTTATGAACTTTTGGAAGTCCATCGAGTTTAGCTGGGTGAGATCCAACAGCTTTTAAACTATTAGCTACTTTTTATATAATATCTTCATACTGATGATGCCTGCAAAAGCAAAACCGCTATATTCTAATAAATATTGGAATAAAATGTTTTTATTAAGGATAAATTTTTTTGTAATTTATTATTATAGGGTAATTATTACCGAGTCCCACATAACTTTTATGTTCAACTCATATTTTTTCCATGCGAATCTGAACGGCATCTTCAATGTTCGGATAATTCCAAATGATGTCCCGAATCCAATTGCACTACCAGCCAGAGCACCACCCCCCGCGACTCCCCCTGCCACGAGAGCCGCTTCTGCAAGACCGATCACGGCGAACTGGTCATATCAATAATCAAATAATAACAATGGAAAATGTAATACCGCGACTCCCCCAGTAGCTACACCGACAGCAGCAGCACCCGCAGTAAGTCCTATGGTCACTCGAGAACCAATTTTAATACGCCTGTTCTGACAGAAATATCACAATAAAATAAATGTTACATTTAATTAATTGACAAAGTTTCAAAAATAAAGTAAGATAGCTAAAATCTGGATATGTTTTATTCGTCTTCAAACATCATCAATCGATTTAAAATAAGATTAAATGAGAGGAAATAAATTACAAAAGAATTATTTCAAGCTATCAGTTATCTGACTGAAGAGAAACGAAATGGTTTCCAATTTTTTTTTTAAAATAAGTCGTTGATTTCATTTTGTGTTGCAGCAACTAATAAACTATTCGGTTAAATTTATACTGTTTAACTCATTGAAAAAAGTATCCTCATGCAATGTTAAGTATGGTGCAATTTTATCATAATTCATTTTTAAATTAATTAAAATTGAGGACCCATATTTCTTTATTCCACAGATTGTGATAGGAAACATCCATGAATTATGATATGATTTTTTGGGATCTTTGAAATCATTTTCTGTATGTCTGACTAAATGGCAATCTGAGAGAACAGTGTGTTCCCTCAAACTGTACCAGGTTTCAAACATTCAGTATAATAACACATTCGATCAGTGCACTGACCGTTTTGTCAGACATTTCAGTCAAATTGCATCGATAAAATTTTGGATTGTTTTGAATTTGATAAAAAAAGGCTTAAAAGTAATTAGATTCCATTGAATGCGAGAAGTTTCATCTAAAAGATTAATTTTTGGTTGGTTGAAATTGTTATCTTAATTATATGTGCGGAACGATAAAATAAACATATCGTTTTTATTAAACGACAATTTATAGCTGCCAATGTTTGGTTTTTGAGAATGGAATCGATCACTTTTAGTGTATTTTTAGTTATTTTTTTAAGAATTATGAAATAAATTCATTTTTATTGGTCGAAATTTCTTAAATTTTTATGAAGTCCTTTATGATCTGTTAATTTAATACATTGTTTGGATTAACCTGTTGATGGGATTTTTATCTCGAAACGCATTGTCTTTTTTATCCCTTGTATGTAGATTTTAATTTTTGATTCTAAATTATAAACTTTATTCTTTTGCAAATTTAAGTACCTTTGAAAGTATTTTATACAACGCTTAATTTAAACTTTTTTTTATCAATAACTTCAAAAAATATAAAATTTTTAATTATCGTTTCTTTAGGTAAACTTTAATAAGTTTCAAACTTTTAAAAAGTTCCTTTTTCAACTTTACTAATCTATAATCCCGCTTAGGAGATCGTTGCCTTTTTGGTATGTGGTACCGATTGCCGAACCGAGTGGCGGCGACAAGCACCACTTAATTGTGCGGGAAGATGCCGGATGGTGGAATCGATCGGCCAGTTCGGTGGACGCCATGAACCGGTCGAGCCCGATTGCCACCGGTGGGCGCGTCGATACGCTTTGAGTTCTCACCAAGTCCGTGATGGCTTCCCGATCCGTCTCTCCGGCTCTGTTGCGGTCGGTGGGAGCGCGGAGATCTCCGAAACGGCGCATGATTTTGCACGTTGTTATTTTTAATTATTTAAAATTAAAAAATAACTATGTTCGACAAAAATTTATCTGTTACTTTATCAAATTCGAAATTGTGCACAATATTTTAACACATTTACTTCAATAAAACAAAAATCAAAATTGAAAGTCTTTTTCAATTTTGATTTTTTTGTAATTGTCAGTGTTTCTGAGTACTATATGGTAGTTGATTATATGGTAGTTGTGTGTTGTTTAAATATTTCAAATTTACTTGTAAAAGAAGCGCAAAATTTGAAATTGAAAAACTGTGGATTATAAAATAAATTTTTATTAATGAAAACGCTTTTTAATTTCGGATTTATTAATAAAACCGGAAAAGAAAATAAATGTCAATTTTCGACAATTAAGACTAATAAAGTTGAAAAAAAACATTTTATACAGATTTTTAAAAAAATTATTAAGAAAGTTTATGCCAAAAACCATTTGTGATGGTATTCAGAAGATTCAATGTTTGTAAAAGTGATTGTTATCACTCGGCATTCTAGTATAGCAAACTTTGGACACTAGCCTATGTATCTTCTTAATGGTGTTGACGTTCAACAGACGTTGTCACTAATTGCAATTTGTGCTACCAAGTATTTAACAATTTACAAATCTAATTGTAAGGATGATTTGTAAATTATGATTGCTGTTGATTTAATTCGTGTAACTTTGGTGTATATATTAATTTTATTTTCATTTAATGTATATTTTATAATAAATGTGTGTTGTTTAAATATATCAAATTTACTTGTAAAAGAAGCGCAAAATTTGAAATTGAAAAACTGTGGATTATAAAATAAATTTTTATTAATGAAAACGCTTTTTGATTTCGGATTTATTAATAAAACCGGAAAAGAAAATAAATGTCAATTTTTGACAATTAACACTAACAAAGTTGAAAAATAAATATATTTTATACAGATTTTTTAAAAAATTATTAAGAAAGAAGTTTATGTCAAAAACCATTTGTGAGGGTATTCAGAAGATTCAATGTTTGTAAAAGTGATTGTTATCACTCGCCTAAACACCTTTAAAATAAATGTTGAAATAACATAACATTATAATTATCTTTAAAAAACTTTCATAAAAATCATTAAACGATAAATTCAATAATAAATAAAAGAAAATAATATCCAAAATAAAGTACTTAACTTACTATTTCCAAAAGATTCGTAGTAAAGCTATGCAAATCGAAGAAACTGATTTCATTGCTCAAGTCAAAATAGAAAGGAAAGTATAATTCTGTGAGAATCTTCTTTCTGAAGGATAATCGATATTCATCATCGATCGATACGAAATCTGAAAAGACCAATTTGTAAATATAAAAGTAATTATCAAATACTGACTGATTATTCTGTCTCGCAGTGTGGAGAGTGAACACTTCACGATGTCTTCCAGCAATCTCCCCATCCTTTTTCGCAAAATTTCTTCTTCATCCACATTATAACACACCAAGTTGTCATTCTGAAATTCTTCTCTTGTTGCAGTTACCGCCGATCGTTGCAGTTCTTGTTTCAGTTCACTCAGACACTTTCCAATTAAATCTTCATACGCTTCACCGAAGATAATCGATATCTCATGATTGATCCGACCGTTCAAGTCAGTCACATCGTTAAGTTCGGCTTTTATTTTCATCGATAGTTCCACTCTGAAAAGGATAAATATTTAACTATTTACAATACTAAATCTAATTAATAATTATAACAAATTTCATCTGTAAATTTTCTCTCGTATAATCAAATTTTTATCAGAGATTATCAACCCCTATATAACATATTGACATTGAAAATGAAAGTCATACAGACTCAGTATAAGTATAAAAAAAATAATTCAAACATAGGAAAAGATATAAAACTATTAAATTCACAACAATTCATGAGGGTAATTTATGTTGGGTACAGGACATTTTGACACCAGCGGTTGTGACGCTAGTATGTTTTTAATGTATATATTCTACAAATTCAAGAACTCATTTAAAAATATATAAATAATTAAATAAAACATTAAACATTCTCATTTTTTTTGAAGAATTCTGAATTTTTTATGAGCAGTTTTCAATTTATTTATGATTATGTGTACATGGTCACAGAATTTGGAGTTTGTCTTTTAATTTTGATATCGGAGATCATGATTTAATTATGGTTAAAAACACTTCATGGACAACGTGTACATTAAAATGATAGATCCCATCATTAAGGTTACATAAGTCAAATTATGCACACAAACATCGGTTTAGAAAGGATTGAAGAAAAACACATTGAAGAGCAAAAACTAATCATTAAAATACCATATTATGAAGGATTTAAAGCATTTAAGAAGAATATTTGAGAGAATATTAATAGTCTCTATTGGGTTCTTGATCAAAAGAAGTTGTCATTAACACAAAACTTTATTTCTATAACAATTTAAGTTTCTTAAACAAATATTTCCGAGGAACTTTTGCACTTTCCTTTTACACAAACCATTATAAATAAGAATAGATATAAATATAGATAGGGTTATTTTATCAAGTACAAATTAAGATTTTAAGCCTTGTTTTAAATTATAAGGCGAATTTACCAAAACATAATCTAATAATATCTGAATAATTAAAATAAATAAATAAATCATTACCATAAAACTAACAATAAAACTAACAAATATTAAATAATAATTGCCGATGATAGACTATGAAACGTCGAAACATGTTCAATAATTAATTTCTTAAAACAGCTTTAACAAAATTATTTTTCAAAAATAACAAATTATCGTTCACAAGACTCAATAATATATATATATATAGTGGCAGTGTTCAATCCAGAACATGAAACTTATCCTCCGTCGAAAATTTCTGTAAACATAAAGTAGACGAAATTCGAGTCATTTAGTACTTCTTTAGCACTTTAATTTTCCTCTTTCACATTATAATTTAAACGATTCTTTATTTAAACATTCAAAAGTTTTTAATTGGAGGACTACAAAACACCAAACTGTAGCTACCTTTGACTGAGTCATCTCCGTATTCTTCCTGAAAAAGATTACAAGAGAATTTTCGGTCAGTGCTAAATACCACCTTTATCCTTAACTAGTAAATCCAAAAAAATAATTTTTTATATCCATTCTTTATGCAGACAGAATTCTACTTTGCAAACAAACATTTTAAAATTTAAAAAAAATCAATTAAAAAAACATTAAAAATTAATATAAACTATTTGCAATTAATATTGTTCGATAACTCTAAATTTTCCGTTTTTTTCCCATTTTGGGATCTTAAAAAGTTTTTCTCCATCAAACTTTACATAGTCATTTATTGTCATCGAGAATGAGTAAGTGTGCAAAGTTTGAAGAAAATTGATTGAGTAGAAGGCCTTCAAAAACAGGTTTCTAAAATCCAGGGATATAGTAGATTATATATATATAGAAAGTAAGCTAATGAAAAGAATGGAAAAATAGAAATAGTCTAAACCGTAAAATAACTCGTTATTTTAACCAATTCAATAAAATAAAAAAAATTACAAAATTGAAAGCAGTTACACACAAAAAATTAAGTGTTAAGATTATTTATACGTAAATTAATGAAAATCATCATACACTATCAATTACTGTATATGAACTTTGGCTGAGATTTGAAAAAAATAGTAATTGTCCTAATTGGTGACCCTCTGTAACTATGACCATCAATTTGTGTCTCATGAAATGAGACTATTTATGAATTAAAATTACCTGTAGATGAATCACGACTGAAAATAATTTTCGAAACATGTGTAAATTATTAAGTTTACAATTAACGTTTTGGTAATCGGTATAAGAAAAAATAAAAAAAACTACTAATTGGAAATAATCAAATGAAAAACAATTTATTATCATTAATAAATAATAAGAACCGTTTCTCTCTCATTTGTGATACACTAAACTGGCAGTGAGAGAAAAGAGAAGACGGGATTGAATAAAGATCAACCAAACAGCGATATTTACTCGTAAAGACATTTTCGGATAGTTTTTTCTATAAAATAAATAAGAAAAAGTATTTTGAAAATACAAGTAAAAACCTTCAGACATCCAGTGAAAGAGGCAAATGAATCATTACGTACGTCCCAAAGAGGTCCAATATTTTCTAAAAAATTATATTTAAATAACCTAAAATGTTAAAGAAATTAAAATAAAACGTAAGCTAACTTCACGTCATAGATAATATTTTTCATTTTCTCAGTTCAAACCTCAAGATTACAATAATGTATTCCAAATTTCATTCTCAACTGCCTATTAAAGGTCACGAAAACAAAATTTGTCACGACAACAGTATTAAACCAATCGATTTTTGAAAATTCGACTATGCACGCTAAAGGTTTCGAAAATACCTTATATCATATAATTCGTTTAAGACTTTCATGATTTTGTCAGTGGCCAATAAACCGAATGTCATTATAAAGTTCATCAACTTGTTAAACTGGTTTTTTGTGTTATTTTTTTAATCTAAATACACCTGGCTTCCTCACAAGTAACTGTTTTGAAATGAAAATAAAATACTTGATAATTTATTTCAATAAACTTTTTTTGACGTGATTGGATCAGGACTTTTTCAAAGCCTTGATCCTTATTGTGAGGGATATTGGAATGATGTTTGAATGATGTTGAGTGATTGTTGAACGAGTTTTATAGTATGTTTGAGACTAATGGTGTTTGAAGCATGACATCTCTCCCTAGACAATTGAAGTCAATTATTGTAGAATTTAAAAATTTATATTACTAATTGTTTAATAAATTAATTGTTATTTAACAATTAATTAAAAATACAATTGTTTTAATCATTGTAGATTTTGGTAAATTTTTGAAGAATCAATTGAAGAAACAAGTCATGCCCCAGACGCTGATTACAGACCATTTTAGTCTTAATAAATCTTGTAATAAGACTTCGGTTATTAGTATCCTTAATACTTATGATAGAATTTAATAAGAAACAAGTTCTTCTATTTTTTCTACGATTAGTTTGTAATGGTGATATTTGCTAGTCTTTATAAAAACAAAAATTATTAGCAATATGCCGGGCCTACTATGCCCAGAAATGATGAGCAATTAATTGAAAATTTTCGCTTTATAAAAAAGGTTCCATCACAACAAATGTTATCAAAGTTATGTTAAGTTTTGTATCATCTCTAAGTGAGTTTTCAGTAATTCCTTTGCCACGAGGACTTCAACATACATATACACAGTTTCAGGAACACTTAGGTAGTGGCAATGCTTTCTAAGCATCTTGCCTTAAGCTACCATTGGATGTAAAATCATTTATATATAATAGAATAATCCTGTAAAGATAAATAATACAGTATTTTTCGATCTATAACGTCATTATTACAAGCAACTACGTCACTGTTACGATCAAAAACGTCGTTATTGCAATTAATTAGAGCATGATTATGATTTCTTTTAAAAAAATAAAAATTTTAAAAATTTAAAATTCAGAAAAAAATCGATTACTCTTTTTCGAAATTCAGCTACAAAAGGTGTTCTGTTAACAGAATACTGCAACTGGTTTTGTTGCACAAAGCAAGTAGGGGAAAAATGGGGATTCTCCCTCAGACCCCCCCCGGCGGGGGGCGTTACTAGTTACCGTGGTTGCCATGGTTACGTAACCAGTTACCACGCGGGGTTGCTATGGCAACGGTCGCGATTACCTTAGCAACGGTCACGGTTACCATGGCAACGGTCGCGACCGCCTTAGCAACGGTTGCGATCACCTTAGCAACGCTTCTGATTGGCTCATTGGTTCCCTAGCAACGGTCGCGATCGCCATAGCAACGGTCGCGGTTACCATAGCAACGGTCGCGATCACCTTAGCCTAGGCAGCAACGCTTCTGGTTGGTTCCTGGTTCCCTAGCCTAGGCAGCAACGGTCGCGATTACC
>MQRK01230377.1:0-23697 GCA_001938485.1 Girardia tigrina
AAATATATATATATATATATATATATATATATATATATATATATCGAATTTAGAAACCTATTTCTGAAATCCTTCTACTCAATCAATTTTCTTCAAACTTTGCACACTTACTCATTCTCGATGACAATAAATGATTATGTAAAAATTTAATCAAAAAAAACTTTTTGAGATCCAAAAATGTGAAAAAAACAAAAAATTCGGAGTTCCCGAACAATATTAATCGCAAGATATCTATTTATAAATTATAATTAGTTTATATTGATTTTTATTGTTTTTTTAATTAAAATTTTTAAATTTTAAAAACTTTGTTGGAAAAGTAGAGTTTGGATATAAAAATATAAAAGAATGGATATAAAAATTTTTAGTTTTTGATTTACTAGTTTTTGAAATTAAATTAATTAACATCCAACAGTAAATTATTTATAAAGAATTATTGTGTCCTGTGTACACAAAATCAAAATGTACATGGACCATATCATGAGATTAAAAATATCTCATAACATGTTGTCTTTAAAATTTAAATCCATAAATTTTGTTTTCAGATTTATATATACATATAAAAATTTTTATGTATATAAGGAATTATTTATCTGCAATTATATTTACCATCTTATAAGTTTCTAAAATTTTAAAAAATCAAATAAGAATAACAAACCCTTGCAGCCTTGCTATTTGAACCAGAGGACATAATTTTATATAAGGATTTTCTATATCGAAAGCTACACTGTCCTTCAACTTCAACAAATCTCTTGTTTTTTTCACTATCTTCACTGTATTTTTTAAGCTTGTTACTGGCTATTTTATATGTCTGATAATCACTCCAGCAACATGGTTCCATAAAGTGTTCATTAATTCCCCAAAACAAAAGTTCTTCCTCGAAAAATGTCAGGCACACATTTGGTGGAGAATGGAGTCTACCTGTTCGATAGAAATTTAAAACGGAATTAAAGCACACTGGATCACGATCAATAAACACAATGTCATCATAGTTGTGATCACCTAAACATTTATGGAGTTTGGAGTCGGAAATATTGTATAGTGTTTCATCAAATATTTCAAATATTTTCCCTCCGACGTTAATTTTCTTCGTTTTTGCTGGTGTTTTAGATTCATCCTTATAAGCCCAAACTGGAAATGTTGGTGCTTCTATATTAAATATTTTTAGAAATAGATCAAAAAATGAAACTCTTCTGTTCCACCCTCATCAAGAAACTTTTCTTTGCCATTATATTTTAAATCATCTTGAATTATATTTTAATATATATTTGTCTAAAAAGTTTGTTAGTTTGCTTGTCGGTCAAGCTTTTCAATGTAAAATTGCGGACGAACTGGAGTGAATCCATTTATGTACGTGGTGCAATCCCTAAGTCCTTAGACTCGTTGATAAATAAGAGTATGATGTATATGCGGTTGATACTATAAATAGATGAGCTATCATTGGTTACAGATATGACTTACCGTACCCAATCTGTGTGTGTTAGTGGTGCGTACAGCCATTATTTCACTTTTTACTGTAGACATGGACAGTAACGTCGAATATCGCAGCGTGATAAAATTTCTGCTCCTGCGCAATACTAAAAGCTGCGATATTTTGCAGCAGTTGCAGGAATCTTACGCTAACCAGTGCTCATCACGTGCCACAGTGTATAATTTGATCAGAGACTTTAAACATGACTGACAATCCGTTTTTGATGCTGAGAGGTCAAGACGACCGTGTGAAATTTTACCGGGAAAAGTGATTTGTGCATGAAGATCGTGTCGGAAGAGAGACGAATAAGTATCCGTGAACTTGAACTGCGATATCCATCAGCTACCTACATATGATATTCTGCAATCATTTGAATTTCGCAAACTATGTTCACGTTTTGTTCGCCGATTCCTATCCGGTGAAATGTGTGACAAACATTTGTAGTGTTGCACTGCCAATATGGAGTTGTTTCGCACTCATATTGATCGCTTCCTCAACAACATCGTTACACAAGATGAAACCCCGGTGAACTTGTGTGTGCCTGAGAACAAGCGTCAATCTTCTGAGTGGTGCTTCCCCTGTGAAATTGCTCACAAAAACTTCGAAGCGGCACCTCACACAAGCGAGCAGCAATGCTAACTTTGTTCTGGGATTCCCAAAGCATTATTAAAATATATTTTCTTGAGAAAGGACTGACAATGAATATTGAGTACTATATTGAATTAGTTCGTGATGTTAGAAAGTCTCCTAGGAAGCCAAGAGGGATCCCATTGTGGCTCCTTCAAGACAATGCACCCATTCACACTTTGCGAGCAATTTTGATTGCTGTGGATGACTGTGGCTTTCCGTTGGTTTTTCACCCCCTTATAGCCCTGACCTAACCCCAAGTGATTTTGTGTTGTTTAAATACCAAAAGAAACATTTGAAAGGTGTCCACTTTCATTCAGTCGATGTCCTCAAGGAGAAAGTCCTTTTCAATGTGCTAGCACAATGCTTTTTAAGTTGCACATATGCAAAAGTGCAAAAATCAATACATAAAATTTTTTAAAAGTGCTAGTGCCAAAAATCGATATGATGTGTTTGATGCACATTTTGATTCTCTATCAGAATGTGCAATTAGAAATTTCATATATTGATTACTTTTCCCTATAATTAGCATAATGTGCAAATTTACACAAAATGCATATCGATTTTAGAGGTACAAGGAAGCAGAACATCAAAAAAGCGCTGATGCACTTGAATAGGAACCCATATACATACATTCAGATTCCATGTCAACATTTTCGAAAAAGTGCTTAAAAATCGATTTTTTCGTATATTTATGAAACCAATGTATTCCATGTGTGTTATTTAACATCAAACAATACCTCGTGAATCGCCTAATGTACCCCCTCAACAATCACAAGTACCTTGGTTACCGTAACCAAGATAAATAACCTTTTATCTTATATTTAAAAACTACATGTATAAAACTCCTATTATACTTAAAACGTGCATAGACATTATACATAACATGTACATAATCAGCTAAATTAGCTGAGCCTAGGCATCACCTATCACAAGTACCTTGGTTGCCGTAACCATGTGACATAACCTTTTAATATATATATAAAAACCTATGTAATACCTAAAACATGCATGGGTATTCTACACCACAAGACCCCTTACGGAGGGTCGACATCTACCTACATTGTGAAAGTTCATTACATTCAATTTATATATATATATATATATATATATATATGTTAAAAGTGATACATTAAAACAAACTATTATTAAAATAATTAATATATCTATTTAAATAATATGATATCTATTATATTGTTATATTATCAACCATTACCTTATCAACCATTTACAAAAGTTACCGTATCCAAGGTGATATGGTCATGTCAGCTTATTGCACTCATCGTGTCAATGTATTGCATAGTTAACATTTTATAGTATATATTAATAGTATATATTAATATTATATATAACAAAAGTTGTTGTTTGCAAGGTTTTGAATGAATACATGTATACGACGACTATTTTCAACAAACATTTATTTGCATAACATGCACAGATGTAACAAATTTGTACTATATATATATATATATATATATATATATATATATACTAGGTTTTGAATGAAGATATAACAATATATTTGAAACACAACTTATATAGTTGTAATCACATGTCACTGTAATAGATTGTAAAATAACAATTCGTTGTATTTGATTGTTGATGCAAGTTTTATTGTTGTGTTAATAGGTTCCATGACAATTCGACACAAGACAATTCGACACACGACAATTCGACACAGACAATTCGACACAATTTAACACTGGTTACCGTGTTAATAAATCTTCTAATAATTTAGTCTTGATTTCATAAAAAATAGGTTAATACATTTTGTTAATTTGGATTTAGAAACACAAATGAAATATGTTTTTAAGACATTGAAGCTGAATTTAGAAATGAATGGATAAATATTGTACTTGTTAATATTATCATCAAGAGTTGTACGTTAATAAATGTTTTCCATATTATTTTCTGTAATGATTATTTAATTAATCTATAATTGAATTTAAACGTAACAAGATTATATTAAACATTTATTTACAAATGTTCAATATATACAAGTAGATCATTCACAAAAAATAATGTCCGTGATGTAATGTACTTATTCCATCTGTTAAAATATGTCGTTTATCGTCAAACCAATTTAGGCTTTTCTTCCGCATCATTACTGTGGAGACTTTATGTTCTCTTGATTGGATCCTTCGCATTTCAGAAATTATATTGATTTGTTCCCGCAGCACTCTCATATAATCATGGAATCCGATTTGGTTTGCTAACATTGCCCGTTGAATTCCCTTTGCCCTTTCTTTGATATTACCATCCACATCAATGGCATACATCTTAGACGGTAGTGCCACGAATCTAGAGATGATTTGACCATTGATTTCATCCTTAAACTTTCCAAGGACCTTTTCATTTGATATTCGAATAATTTGGATGGTCCTTTGGATAGTCTGAGGTATCCATATGTTGAGCCATTTGAAAAAACTCCGCAAACAGAACTTCTGTATGAATCTGATAGACAAGGCTATCAGTATCCATATACATTAACTGTAAATCTTGGAATTTGGGGACCATGATGTCATAGTGGAAGTCATACATCAAGGTCTTGGATAGATCCAGGATTGACATCCCCACATATATTGGTTTTCAGTGTATATAATAGTTCTGTGGAAGATTGATTTGGCAATGAGCTTCTTTGCCCGCTTCCAATCATATACCAGTTCGATGTTGATTCTGTTGCGTATATTCTCCATTGTTTTGCCAAAAACGCTGTTATTGTACAGTTTGAACTGATCCTTTTCAAAGTCGTTTTTGGCATTGGTCCTCAGATTGGTATTAAAGTCAATATATGGCTGAAGCCATTTTAACTGACTAAACTGAAGAGCCCAATGTATTTTTATGATTATGAGACCATTCTTAATAGCTTGTTGAAGATTGATGTAGTGGGCTACATATTTTTGTTTATTTTCCAAGTGACAGAGCAGCTTCTTATGTTTTCTATTAGGTGGACATTTTCTCTCAGCAGAAAAGGCAGCTGCTCATGTCTTGTATGGAAGGATTTGGGATATTCAACATCAACTTCCAATATGTAACCCACATCTCCATTAGGGTCCATTTTTTCTATTGGAATTTCTTCTGGTTGATCCATCCATTTGAAATTGTCGTAAGGCAGTGGAGCACTCATTACCTAATCATATAAGTTATTGGCATTCAAGTATGTTTTGTATGAAAATGCCTTGGACGGATCATAAATTTTCATGTATTTGTTGTTTACTTCACTGTATCGATGAATAGATTGACAGATTCCACCTGGGATAACTTTTTCCAGCATGATGATCATGTCATAATCTTTCAGGACTTGGAGCCTTATGCATGTATATTTCAGCATTGCTGCCAAACTCATACCTGGTTGTGTAAAGAAATGAGCTGGATATAACTTGTGGCTCTTAAGTGTCACATCCCGAAAGCTCTCAAAGACATCCGTAAGAAGCGGCTTAACAACACATCACTATATTCCCCAAGTGTTTGGCATTTGAAAGCTTGCCAGACATTTTGTGCATACTGATAATCAGCATCACTAATGTCAGTGTCATTAAGCTTGTTGTAAAATGCCTCTTTTGCTGGCAATGTTGTTTCATCCAGCGATCTCCATGATGTTTTGTAGCCATAGGGGAATATTCCTTTCCTTTTTACCAAGTCAAATTATTTGGGAAGAACTTTTTAGTTTCCTTCAGTTCATCTGCTGGAAGATTCTTCACACGGCTGTCCAGCGATGATGACATGAACCCGAAACTATCGATGAATCGTAGCTTAATTCTTCCCACATGCTTGGTAAATGTGATGTATTTTTCCTCACTATTTGGAATAACATCTATATTCCCTTGGATTTTTCCAAGTTCTCTTACTATGAAGTGGGAGTCATATTCACTAAGACTGTGGAATACAACAGGAACATTTGTAGATGTTTTACATCGCAAATTGCAGTTATTACATACTGCTCCTCGATATTTTCTAGTAAAATGACAATGATCTTTGACTTTGTTATTGTCATTTGTGAATGGCTTTTCACACATGTAACATTGTGTTGTCTTGTTCAATTGATATTTTTCTCGCAAAGTCATCACCATATTTAGCTTGTGTTGTTCCAGCATGTCTTCAATTGTATGGGCATAAGTTTCCATACGTTGCATAAAATGTTCCGCTGCATCTGGACCTCTGTATAGGAATGACTCCTTGTCAATACCCAATGCATACATACAGTATGATGATAGCTCATGATACTGGTATGCTGTCGTACGGCTACGTTGCGGATCCGGATTGCACGTTTGGATTGGGCTTAGAATGGCTTCAAAGTCACAATATATGATAATGGGAACTTTCTGCATCTTTTCATATTCTTTGAATTCGATATAATCTTCCTTGGGAAATTCTGCTCTGATACAATGAGTGTTATTGCAGTAGGCTTTGTGCTCCTCTAAATTGATTGTTGCATCATCACCATTGAAATGAGTAAAGCATCTTTTACAAATCTCTTTACTTTTGTTATGTTTTGATATTTGGGAGCTTAAGAGACGCTCAAAGTTCTTGATCCAGATGAAATTCCTCTTTTCTTCATGATGTAGCAGAAGCAAATCTCTATGATCCTCTAATTCTTCCTTATATACAAGTAAGGGATAAAAATTTTCATTCTCTAATCCAAAGATTTTGATTGAGATATTGTTGATGCCTCCAAATTTAGTGACTTCATCAAAGCTCGGTGGGAATGATATGCAGTTGAGGTCATGTGTGCTGCAGATTGTTGTATTTAGATACTCATGATGCATTGTTTTGATCTTTAACGAATTTTGATAGTATCGCATACTTGAAGCACATATTGTCATTATTTTTTACATTGACGCATACCTTTTTTATTAGATATCCATTCAGTAAGTGACATGTAGGAGGTGCCTGTCATTGGTGAATATTTATGAACATAGATAATCAATTGATCTTCAGATGACAGAGTCCATCCACTTTTCTTCTCCTCGCTATCGTAAGCTTCCTTTATTATTTTGACATGTTCTTCATTGAGCCACTCCAAAATATCATCGGATTCTAACATTGGCCTATTTTTGTCTTGAAGGCTCTTTGTGACAGTTCATCATCAACATTGGTGAATGTTGCCTCCAATTTAAGTTTGACTTTGATAGCCTTGAAATCAACCATGTTGTCTTTTAGAATCTCTATGGCTTCCTTCTTGTAATATTCCAGAAACTCATGGAGATTTGTAACCTTGCTGCCTTGGCTGTCTAGGTTAGCCTGGGGAGCCTTGATAACATATTGACGTACCTTCTTATTCAATGAAGCTTTATGAATTGGTCTCAGTCTTGAACTTTTTGATGGAACATTTATGATATTTGTATCATTTGCACGTTTTGATAGAATATTTACAGCCATGACAGTATTTGAAACATGTATCTCCATTGGAACTTTTGTAAAATTGACATGTTCTAAGGGAAATTTTGTTGTATTTGAAAGATTTTTCTCTATTTGAACATTTGAAACATTCTTCTCAATTGAAAAGTTTGAAACATTTGGTGCTGCAAGAACTGGATACATTGATGATGTGAATAAAGCCTTCTTGGACTTCACTGAAAAGGCGCCCAAGGGGTCCTTGTGACATTCATAAAATTGATTATAGTCGCCACTACTTGCATTTTGACACACTGGACAAATGTAATACTCACATCTATTGAACACATATCCATAGTAATGCTTTATTGTATCATGACAATTTTGCGGATTGTAAACATTTGCCACACAGCATGAATATACTGAACATTGCGGAATTTTTGTTTGTATTTTCTCTTGAATTATCTTCGACATATTTTCTTTAAATATATTCTTTTTCGATTTAGTGAAAGGAACCAGATGTTGTTTATGGTCATTGTAAAATTCTTCAAAACTAGTTCTGTACACTGTCTCGCATGTTGGACATATAAAATATCCTGTTGAAGAGAAACTCTACTTGTAGTATTGGGATAAATTTGAATTCTAAAAACATATATATTGACGGAGCTGACCAAAAACTAACCGTTTTCTTAACAGGATTTTGAAATAATGAAAAAATGTCTGGATGTCACGATATCTTATAACGTTTATTATATTTATTTTATTTGATGCATTAAAACAAAACATACTATTATAATAATAATACTTATTACTTTAAATATAATAAAACAAACACTTGTTATTAATTTGTTTTAATGAATCACTTTTAATAAAGACACAAGGCGGGAATTTGAATTGAAATGAATACATTGATATTCATTTTTAACAAAATGCTGCGTAATATCAATTATAAAGGATTTACTGGTGATTGTCTGAAAGATCTCCATTTTGGTACTAAACCGTGTCAATGTGTTTTACACTTTGCGGAGTACACTATCATATTCTTCCGCAATGGAAAATGTAGAATAATGGGCTGTAAGCAACATGGTGATCCATCCACTTTACCTTACAATATCACTAATGTTACTTTATAATCTATTACAGTGACATGTGATTACAACTATGTAAGTTGTGTTTCAAATATATTGTTATATCTTCATTCAAAACCTAGTATATAGTCGTCGTATACATGTATTCATTCAAAACCTTGCAAACAACAACTTTTGTTATATATAATATTAATATATACTATAAAATGTTAACTATGCAATACGTTGACATGATGAATACAATTCGCTGACACGATGAGTGCAATACGTTGACGTGACGATATCACCTTGGATACGGTAACTTTTGTAAATGGTTGATAAGGTAATGGTTGATAATATAACAATATAATAGATATCTTATTATGTAAATAGATATATTAATTATTTTAATAATAGTTTGTTTTAATGTATCACTTTTAATATATATATATATATATATATAAATTGAATATAATGAACTTTCACAATGTAGGTAGATGTCGACCACCCGTAGGGAGTCTTGTGATGTAGAATACCCATGCATGTTTTAGGTATTACATAGGTTTTTATATATTAAAAGGTTATGTCACATGGTTACGGTAACCAAAGTACTTGTGATAGGTGATACCTAGACTCAGCTAATTTAGCTTATTATGTACATGTTATGTATAATGTCTATGCACGTTTTAAGTATAATAGGATAAAACGTTATATATTTTAGTTACAGTAACCAAGATACTTGTGATTGTTGATTGGGTACATTAGGCGATTCACGAGGTATTGTTTGATGTTAAATAACATACATGGAACACATTGGTTTCATAAATATACGAAAAAATCGATTTTAAGCACTTTTTCGAAAATGTTGACATGGAATCTGAATGTACGTATATGTGTTCCTATTCAAGTGCATCAGCGCTTTTTTGATGTTCTGCTTCCTTGTACCTCTAAAATCGATATGCATTTTGTGTAAATTCGCACATTATGCTAATTATAGGGAAAGATAATCAATATATGAAATTTCTAATTGCACATCCAGATAGAGAATCAAGATGTGCATTAAACACATCATATCGATTTTTGGCACTAGCACTTTTAAAAAATTTTATGTATTGATTTTTGCACTTTTGTACATGTCCTACTTAAAAAGCATTCTGCTAGTACATTTAAAATGTGTGGCACAATGTGCACTATCGATCAACACTTAAAAATATCAATTAGCACATTTTGGCACTGTGCAGTGATCGATTAGCACTTTTCTTCAGTTGCAATGTAAAGGGTCACGGTTCCCATGGATATGGGTACCGTTACCATGGTTACAACCAGCTTGAATGACTGTATCAGTTGCTAATGAAAAATGTCCCTTGGTTACCGTTGCTAAAGATATTAGGACCTTGGTTACCGTTGCTAGGGTGATCGGAACCGTTGCTATGGTAACTGTGACCGTTTCTATGGTAATCTGAATCGTTTCTATGGTAACTGCGACCTTGGAAACGACCTCAACGTTTGGTAACCTATACTCGTTGCTATTGCAAACGGTAAGCCCTCGCAACGTTATGAGATTTCGAAGGGGGGAGGTCAGTAACACAACTACCTTTTACCATGGCTACAGACATGTTTTCATTGGTTACTGTACCGATTTCCATAGTAACTAGGCAATTTCATTTGTTATCGTGGTCCGTTGCCATGGTGACGTCACCCATTCCATGGTAATCAAGATTATTGGAAAATTTATTGATTGATGCAGAACTCTCATTATCCCCCTACTAAATAAAAACAAAATCAATTAACCAAGTTTTCAAAATAATTACTTTATACCTAATAACTCGATAACTATTGACTTTGGAAGAAACCTTTCTGTAATATGAATTAAAATTAATAATTCATTTGTTTTAATCGTGTAACATTATTCTTCCCGACGACAAGCTATCGCGGCATCGATGAAGGGGATAAAATTCATATATTCGGTGCGGCTGTTCAATGGGATGGGAGATTTCGAATCATGGTCCCGTAAATTTGAAGTATTGGCAACCATATGCGGGATTGACAAGGCGAACGCGATTGAAATGACGTTAGAAGGCCGTGTGTCCGAGCTGTTCTCAGGTATGGAGAGCAGTGCCTGTGAGGAATATTTTAAATTGTTTGAATGTGTGAATGTATTGATGCTGTATGTTGATTTGAGTATGCTGAACTTAGAATGGTGATTCTGCCACCCATATGGAAATTTGTATTTCTTTTAAATTTAAAATGATTGACTATTCGAACATAATTAAAATAATAAGTTTTTATTTTTTTAAATTAAGTTTAATATTTGTTTTAAGAAAAGAAAAGCATTTAATTAAATTTAAATAAATTTAATAAGATTTAAATTAAAGTCAATTTAAAAATTTGATAACGTTTTTATAATTTTGTGTTTTTATATATTTAGAAGTGATTTAAATTATTATTTTTAATTAATATTTTTAAAAATTTATGTGTTTTTAAAAGATTAAGAAAAATTGTTCGAATAAACATGATTAAAAAGAGAAATAACGAAACCAATTAGAGCGATGTCAAATGATGAAAGATCTTCGGAGAGTTGTAATAACTCTAAATGTTGTAATAAAAATTCAAATGAGAATTGTCTCAATGTTCTTAATAGTGCCCAATGCGACTACGAGACGGTAAAATTGACGCTAATGGATGCGTTCGGACATGACTCGAAAACCGCTTATGATGATTTACGCATGAGAGTTCTTCAGCACGTTGAATCTATTGATGAATTCGTTGCAGCATTAAGGTGATCTGCAAAGATTGCGTGCCACAATTAAGAGCTGCAAGAGCCGCTGGTCAGACAAGCCTTCCTGGCGGGTCTTCCAGATGAAGTTGCAAGGTACATCGCATCGGAAGCCGTGAAAGACGGGGTGACGTAGCAGCAATTAATTGCACTTGCACGTGCTCTACTTAGCACTAATCGATTGAGATCTGGAGTGACTGGGGCCACGACAGTGTCGGGGAACGACACCGCCGGGAAAAAGAAGGTACCGACATCTGCAGTGACATCAGAAGTCAATTTGGCAATTGCGCTGAGATGCTTCAATTGTGGCAGGAATGGAAACCGGTAAAGCGACTGATGGACCGCACTGAAGTGGGTGGTGAATTCTACGGTTGCACGCCAGTCCAGGGGTTCTTAATTTGCAGCGCGAGGGGCTTCGTTGCAAGGACTGCCCACGCAGAGGCCAGCCGGCGGGAAACAAATAGGAGGATCTCATGGTTGCGCGAGTGTAATGCCGCGAGGCATTGCGCAAAATTATCAATAGTTGATGTGCTGATTGAAGGGCAGTGCGTGAGAGCGCTCGTGGACTATGGATGTTCTACGTCGATGATCGACGAGAAATTGGTGGATTCAGAAAAGGTAGAGTGAGTATCATGGTGGACCTTGTTCGCGAAGAACTTCAGCGGGATCGGAGATGGATGTAATAACCCAACTAAGGGGGGTCGCAATCCGTGGAAATGGAATTCTGTCGGCTTTCACGGCTAGCCAAACGAGTGAGTTTGCCCTGTAAAAGAACCGCAGTCAAACGACCAGAACGGGACATTCGTATCGGAATCGAATGGGGTTCTGTGATACGGTCCGGCTCGAATAACCGATACGAACTTCACTGCGAAATTTGAGAGGGTTTCTTGGTCTGTTAAGTGGCACTGGAATGGGGGAAAAGTACCCCCGGTACATGATAGTGTGGTCCAATACGCATCTGTGAAAATCTACCAGGAAGAAGTTAGTGCAGAACTTCATGAGAGAAAAAAGAGGAGGTGGTGGTCAGAATGTGAAGGCCTACGGAAGCCAGTACTGCCACTTATGGCCATAGTTCAAAAACCCAAGGAGAAATTCTGTACGGTTCTCGATTTCAGAAAGCTGAACGAGTCAATATCGAGTCACACAGCAGAGATTCTTGTCTGTGGAGACAAGATCAGAAAGTGGCACCGCATGGGAAGATATTTGAAAATCGTTGACTCAAGGCGTGCATATTTGCAGATCAAGGTCGATAAATCGCTATGACCCTATTCGGTGGTGAGACATCAGGGCCGATCTTGGTATTTAACTCAGCTGGGGTTTGAACTAAGTGTTGCTCTGAAGATAATCCAGAAGAACATGTGCTCGGATCAAACCCAGCAGTTCAGTTCAGTACCGACGCGTACTAAGATGATATTGTAGTGGATACCGCCAAGATTCCGATAGAGAGGCTGATGGCAGTACTTAAGCGATTTTGTCTGGAAGCCAAACCCTCGGTGGCAATAGATGACAGCCGCATCCTGGGATTGGCGGTGAAAGCAGAGGCAAACGGTACGCTTCAATGGAGGCGTGATGGTGATGTTCCGGAACTCCCAGAAAAATTAACTCGCCGCAGTATTTTTGCATGGACAGGACGGATACTGGGTCATTACCTAGTGTGCGGGTGGTTGAGGCTGTCTTACAGTATTATGAAGAGGGTCGCTGGAGAAGGAAGGTCGAACCAGAAGCGACTACAATGGCAAAGCAATTGGCAATGAGAATCAAAGAATAAGACCCAGCTCGAGGCCCTTTGGAAGTCCCGAAGACTGAGAAGTGTAAAGTGTGGTTTAATGCCAGCTCAATGTTAATTAGTGTATCGAGATCGGGGGAGAGATTACTGTAGATTTTTGCTGGCTCCGGTCAAAAGAGGATTGTAACCACATAAATTTGGCTAAACTCGACTCGGCAAACCGGGCCATCAAAGAGGCGATGAAATGGTGACTCAGAGGGATCGAGCTTTTAACAGACTTGGTAGCAATTTGCAAGTGGCTCAAGAACGCAGTGTCCGGCGCAGGACCCATCAGATCTCAGGCGCTGAGTGACTTATTAATCAGACGAAGGATTATTTTTTTAAACAGGTCGCTGAAGAGGAGCTGCTTGTCATTAAGATCACCCTGGTCCAATCAGAAATGAACAAAGCAGACAGACTAACTTGTGTACCAGATCATTGTTGGAGTATAGTCCAACTGAAGCAAGGAATAGCCAGGGTAGCATTAGCAGAGATAGAAAAAATGGAAATGAGTGATGCCCTGAATCGGCTGCATAACATAAACCACTTCGGGGTCAGGTGCACTATGTTCCTGGCAAGGAAGGTGTGAGGTCCAAGGAAAGTCACCGAGGATCAAGTGAAAGCCATCGTGAATGGTTGCAATCAATACATGTCAATTGATTCAGTGCCAGTCCAGTGGGACAAAGAAGAGATCAACTTAAGGAAAACTTGGCAGCGGCTGGACATGGATGTCACACACATGGGGCAGCGAAATTCTTTACAGTCGTGGATTGCGGGCCAGGGTGCTTCATGGTGTGGAGCTAAATAATCTCAGAAAACGAATCCGACATATATGCTGCGATGAATAGAATTTTGTGTGAGTTCTGACCCCCTGAAGAAGTCCTTTTAGATAATTTTAGCACGTTCAAAGGAGCAAGGATAAAGAGCTTGCTTCAAAAAGCTTGGGTTGAGGCGAGATATCGATGAGTGAACCATCCGAGCGGCAATAGCATTGTAGAACGGAGCCATCGCACGATTAAAAGGATGGTTGTTCGGAACGGCAGAGACGTAAAAGAGATGGTCACTTGGTATAACACGACAACAAATACGGATGGTATAATCCCAGCGTCAACAGTTTTCAACCAGAAAAGGAGGCTGCTACTACCAAGGACATTTTTTTCAGGTAGAGCCAGAACAAATTTGAAATTTGCAGTCGGAGACGAAGTATTCGTCCAGCCCGCATCGCCATACAACTGCATGACCAAGTGTAAACGCGAGAAAGTGACAGAGATTCCATCAGTACAGCAGGTGGAAGTGGACGGAACTCCATATAACATCAGCCATGTTCACCGATTGAACCCGACATCAGCAGCCGAACTTGAATATGAAGTGGGCAGGGATGAGGCAACTGAAGAAAATGGTGTAGTGCAGTTCGAACAAGACGAGGGGATGAATCTGAAAATGAGGATGCAGAACTGCAGCACACTGTCTCAGAGGAGAAAAAACCCAGCAGGGCGGTGCGTCGACCAGTGCATTTTGATGATTATGTCTGTGCGAGTGCTCGAAGAAAAAGTGTAAAATGAATACCCCCTTGCTCAGACATTGCATATCTATGTGCCTTGAGGGAAAGGGTGTGTGTAATATGAATTAGAATTAATAATTAATATGTTTGTATCGTGTAAATTTATTCTTTCCGACAACACTTTCTCTAAAAAATTGTTTGTCTTTTAACTTTTTTTTAATTGACACCTTATTTGACCAAAAATTAGGTCATTTTTGTAAAAATTTTGTTGCGTCATAATTATATGATGCTATATCTGAAATCAATTTTCTCTTCGATAAACCTTCTCTATCCACTATGTCTATCATAATATGCAAAAATAAGCTTTTGAATACCCTGTGAGACACCATGCAGATAAAAGTACTTACTTTGTAAAAAAAATCATCATTTTAGGCTGAAAAAACACAAAACTTTGCATAAATATGAACGCATTTTTATTATTAAATGTCGTTTTAAGTCTACTAAATGCATACAACTGTGTTTGTGGAATTATATCACTGTTCATGAAAAATTGTGATAAATTATTAATATTATAATAGAATTATGATTTCTGTCATTCTGTCTGTGTGAAATTCCCGAAGTTCAGTAAAACAAATTTAATTATTTTTTTAAATGACAACACAACCGATTGATCCGGAACCTACGCGATGAGGCGATTACAACGATGTGCCTCTGCCGCCGATCCGACGAGAAGTCGATGAATCAACGATGAAAAGGGTCAACATAAATACAAAAAAATCAATATCAACAATACGAAACCCAAATAAGGAAATATGATGAATTTGATGAAAAATCGATTGATCCTAGACCTACATGACGAGAGGAGTCAGAAAATCTTGCTCCGCCGACAATTAGAGAAGTAGAAGTTGGTGAATTCGGTAATAAAAGTATTAATTCATTTTATAAATCGATAAATGAATTACATTACATTACTTCCGATCTGCCTCCCCACAAAAATTAAAAAGAAAATCAATATCATAAATTTTTCTAAGACTTGACATCAATATAAAAATAATTTATTTATTTAGTTAATTTATTAATAATTTATTCATGCAATTAATTATGAATTATAAATTTGTGTTGGGGCAGATCGGAAGTCTATCCGTTTTTCCAGATATGCTGAATATATTTAACTAATTATTAATACTATAATAGAAATATGATTTTTGTCGGTGTGAAGTTCCCAATGATTAAAGTGATTTTTTAAGTTTTTAAAATTTTTTATAATTATTTTTATTTTTATTTAAATTTTTTTGTGACATTATTTATTTTTATTTTATAAATATTATTTAAAAAATAATTAAAAAGATTAACAATAATAAAAAGCATTTTAAAAAATTTCTATATTTAATAATTATATAAAATTTTATTTGATTATTTTTGAAAAAACAATTTTAAAAGGAAAAATATTTTTCTAATTATAATATTTTTTTAAAATTAAATTTTTGTACGATAATTTAAAATTAAAAATTGTCATTGATTTATTTGAATTTAAAAAAATTAATTAAAAATAACTTTCAAAATTTTGAATATTTTTTGTATTAAAAATTGTTTAAAAGTTTTTTTTATTTTTAATAATTAATTTTATTTTTTTCATTATTTTGTGCCATTATTTATTTTTATTTTTTAATACTATTAAAAAAATAATTTGAAAAATTAATTACAATTGTGAGGAATATTTTAAATTTGGTATGTTGAAATTGGTTTGTTGAATTTTGTATGTTGAGTTTAGTATTTGGAAATGTGTTTCTCCCACCCAGATGGAAAATTGATATTTTAGATGTTCACGATAAATAATTATTCGAGTATAATTTATATTTTAAAGTACAGCATAAGATATGTAAAAACATTAAAAATATTAAATTGTTTCAAATCTTCATATTAAAATTTAAATAAAATAAATAGTTTTAACTAAGTTTCGAATTAATTAAATGTTCTTTCTTTATATAAAATAATTTTTAAATAAAATTAATATGTAAATAAAAATTAATACTAAAGCTACAAAATTTGAACTTTAAAAATAAAGTCAGAAAATAATGAAAAATTTGTTCGAATAATTGTTTATTAACAAACATTAATAAAAAATTATCAATTTCGAACGATGTCGAATGACGAGAGTTTTGCTGAGAGTTGTCCAAAAGACAATTCTGATTGTAATGAAAATAAAAGTTTGAAAACCCATGTTGATGTTCTTAATAACAATAATAAATCATTTTGAAAAAAAATCTCTATTTTTTAATAATTAATATAAATTTTTATTTGAATATTTTTGAAAAAAAAGAAAATAAGAAAAATATTTTTTTTATAATTATAATATTTTTTAAATTGAATTTTTGTACGATTATTTAAAATTAAAAATTGTTTTTGATTTATTTTAACTTTTCAAAATAATTTTTTTAATTATAATAAATAAAAAAATAGCTTGAAAATTTTTTTTAGATCGGAAATCTTTCCGTTTTTCTAGATATGCTTAATATATTTAACTAATTATTACTATAATAGAATTACGAATACTGTCTGTGTGAAGTTCCCGATGATTAAAGTGATTCGTTTATAATTCGCCAGACCTGGCGAAACGGTTCACTCTAGTATATTATATAATAGACTAAAAAAAATGTGTTCGCGTCATGCTGAAAGATCTACTACTTGCAATTGTAAGTAGACTATGATTATATATATATATATATATATATATATATATATAATTATATTATTATTAAAATTAAATAAATAGAAAGTTCAAATGTTGAACATCATAACTGAAAATAAAGATTGTAACAATTTAGTTTTAAATTGAAAATGATAATATACTATTAAATATTAATTATTTGACTAAATATTTTGTTTGTTTGTAGATTTGTTGATCTCGCTAAAAGTTTATTACGATCAACTTTTTTCATTCATAAACAAAGATTTCTTTTCTTTACTGCCAATGCATTCATTCATGCTTGAATCAGCTGCCTTTATTGGTAAATTGCTATTTATAAATGAAGAGTAGTTGATACAGATAGCTGAAGTGTACTAATGTACAAACTTCGAATTTACAATTCTTTAATGAAAACATGTAAAATGAACTGAATTTTTATTGGAATTTTTTTAAGTTAAGTGTTTTAAAAATTAAAAAATTTTCTAGATTTTGAAATTTTTGTCACGGGCGGCTCGCCGCCTGTAAGTTTCTTGGTTTTTAAAAAAATGGCAAAGAAAAAATTTTAACACAAAACATATTTTGGTGGGTGGGCAATACAAAAGAGTTGCGTTGGAAATTTTGTCAATAATTAACCAACCTCTACTGATTCTTGTTGCCGCTTGGAATACACTTTCTCTATATCTGACTACAGTTATTTCTTTATTAATTTGTTGGTCCATAGATAAATCATTCGGATTTATGTCCTTCAATCTCTGTATCGAATTCAGCGTGTTTTGCGAACTAATGTCGTTATCGCTGTATTGACGTTGATTTTCTTCAATTCGTAAAGGAACATGAAGTAAATCGGCTGGAGGTTTATTCAGGAGTCCTGTGTCGGTTTTTTGAATTTCGTTTTTAAATTTTGAATCTTTTACTTCACTATGTGCATCTTTTTTATGTTGTTTAGGCTTCTCTAAATAAAATTTGTCTAAAATATCAATAAAATATTGTTTACTGTGAGCAAATTTGTCTCGCATCCTCACAATATCCTCGTTATGCAGCCGTTTGTCTAAGATATACGATATGGACTTTTCTAAATTTAGAATTCATTAAAAGTTCACTAAAAATCCACTTATAAAAATAACCGGTTATTTCGCTTTGAGAGATATTTTTTAGTTCCATGTTTAAAAAAATAATCGGCTTTTTTATATATATAATTATATATAAATATGTTTATATCTTTTAAAACAGTTTTTACGATTTAAGGTAAACAATAAGTTGTTAGTATTAATTCAACAACTTTATTTGTTATTGATAAAATAAAATCTTTAATATTATGAAAATTAAATAATTTGAAATTACAATTCACAAATATAATTTCCATTTGTACAATCTGTAATAATTAAATACTGTAGAGAATCTCTATAATGAATTTATCTTTAACAAAGACTTTAGCAGATTGTGTTGAGCAAATTTTCCCATTCAAACGAATTTTTTAGTCTTACACTATGCAAAAGAATGCGGAGAAACCCATCACTTTATTTTTAGGTCACTAAGTCATACGTCCATACGGCGCTGCACTATTAAAAAATAAAGAATACACTGTGTTAGGATAGACTAATTTATAAATTTTTGAATATTTGATAATATTTAAAATCAGAATTTTATTGAAAAGAATTTTTATAAATAAATCATATTTTCTAAATAATTAATTGAAGTTAATTTTTAAAAAAGTTAGAAATTTTTATTCAAAAGAATTTTTATAAGTGAAAATACTCTCTAAATAATTTATAAATAAAAAGTTCTTTCCTAATCCAAGTTAAATTAAAGAATAACTCGAAAATTTAAAAATGGAGTAAAATCAAATAATATAACTCCAAAATTAATTTAATATTTAAACATATGGCTAAATAACGAAAGTAAAACATTACGTACAGAAGATTTTATAATGGTGTTTAAAATTGGGTTAGTTAATTGAAGAAGGCCTAAATAGAAATATATTTTTAAATACTCTAATATTACAGCAACTATTAATTTAAACAAACGGATTTATTAATAATTTAATAAATCCATATAAAATCACACCACATGCCCCCGTACCCTTGAGGCAAATAAGCATACTCCGCTTGAACAAGGGGAAATTTTTTCACCATCGCATACTGTTGCGCCCGCACACATGAAGTCTTCAAATCGGGTCGGTCTGCGAATGGCTCTGCTAGGCCGCTCCACAGCGGGCTCCTCGGTTGGTCCAGATTCATGTACAGGTTCTGATTCATCAACCCGAAGGCCATCGCGATGCGCCGATCGCATTTCAACGTTTTCCCTCACTTCGTGATCTGAACGAAACCGAGCTGATCCTGACGGTGCATGCCGCACATGGTTGACGTGATACGGCCTCCCATCCACTTCCACTTAATGTACTGATTTCGTCCCCGTGACTGTTCCGCGCTTTCACCTCGACATGCAGCTGAATGATGGCGTCGGTTTTACGAACACCCCGTCCCCGACAGCCAGCTCCGTTGGTGATGGATTATGCTGCGATCCCGGCTATGCTTGATTGAAAGTTTTTGGCAATCGTAATCTTCTCTTTTGTGCAAAAACCGTCGACGCTGGAATTACTCCATTTGAATTTGGAGTCGTATTGTACCAAGCAACCATCTCTTGGGCGTCCCTGTGCCCTGAGCGACCATTCTCTAGATCGTTCGGTGGTTGCGTTCCACAATGTCATTGCCACTTGGCCGGTTTACGCATCGAAATCGGGCCTCAATTCCAACCTGAGCAAGGAGGCCCTCCATCCCGATCCACTGAAGGTGTTATAATTATATAACAGAACTTCTTCTGGTGGCCCAAACTCGTTCCACACGCTGCTCATGGCTGAACATTTGTCCGGTTCGCTCTCTGATGCGATTTGGTGCCATATTGCAAACCGCCCTGGGCCGCAATCGACCATTGTGAGGAATTTTTTCGGTCCGACAAGTACCACGATTGACCCTCATGATGTACTACTTGATATTCCAACAATGATTGATCCACCTTGATCTGCAGGTAGGCACGCCGTAAGTCCAATATCGCTAATTTGCGTCCCATGCGGCACCAATTCCGTAGTTTCTCTACGCACACTAGACTCAATGCGGTGTAGCTAGAGATTGAATCATTCAAGTTCCGGTAATCGAGGACCGGCCGGACCTTCTCCTTCGCCTGTTGCATGACCGNCCGCCATTAAAGGCAGTGACGGTCGCCGTGGACTCTCGCATTCCACTAACCCCCCATTTGATTTCCACTCTTTTAACTTCAAATTTACTTCGGCTTGATGCTCTTTGACCGATGAATATTCTGCCGCGCTGTTGTGCACTGGAGGAGCTCGTCCTTCCTTCCAGTGCCACCGCACCGTCCAGAATTGACCGTCAAAATCTGCGGTAAAATCGGTGTCCGAAATCTGAATTGTTGCCCCCTGTCTGGCGGCCCTCTCCTGCTTCGAATCAACCGTCATCACTCCGACAGGTGACGACAGTACTGCTACCGTCGGATCCTTCCCGTCGATCTCTCCCTGGCTTCTGATTGGAACCAGTTGATTCACCCAGACCGAACGTTGGTTTCGCTCCGCTTTTCCCGACGTGGACACCTCCCAACATGGAAATCATGTCCATTCCCAGCAACATATCCGCGCCTATTCCACTCAGGTTTCGGGCGAGCAGAACTCAACACCGCATCTGACACCCGGACACGCTGACGTCCAGCCAGGAACCGAATTTAATCACTGTTGAACCGAGAACAGTGTTTAGCTTCTCGGATACTCGTTCTGAGTGATTCTCCGGAACCAACCGCTGGTTGATCATTGATACCGAGCACCCGGTATCCACCAGTGCTCTCACAGAGTGACCACCTACTCGGATTTCGACTGTGGGCAGATGCGTGGCATAACCCGCAGATACCCCACCCACGAAACGGTGAGGGTCTGCTAGTCTTCTCCCGGATGCTGCAAGCGGCGTGGGCATTCAGCACAAAGGTGGTCTGCTAAATTACAGATGCAGCAATGCCTCTGCTTGCCCTTGATGGTGGATTGATCCCATTCTTCGTCCTTCTTTCGGCTCCGCTGCCTGCGGCCCAACCGGTTGTAGTTCGAGTGATGCGCTTGATTTCCTCCATTTTTGTATTTTGTCGCCGCCGCCGTCACGTTTGCCGGTTCATTGTTTCCCGGTGTGTTATCATCGGCAGCAAACGATGACGCCATTGTCCTCGCGTTACTTATCCCCCGCTTGCTGATGCGAAGCAGCACGCGTGCCATCGATATTATTTCCTCAAGCGAAAATTCTTTCCTTACCGCTTCTGCCGATAGATGCTTTGCGATCTCGTCTGGTAGACCGCATATAAAGGCCTGTCTCAGAAAAAATTCCTGGGACTCTTGCCCGTGACAAACCGTTGTTACGAGCCGTCGCAGATTCTTTAAATGCTTTGCCTGGTCGAAGATATCTCAGGTCAGGACCGTAGGGGCTCAGCAGCGCTTCTTTTACCGCCTCGTTGCATTCCTGCTTTCCGCTCGATAACCCAGAAAAAAATTCAAACGCTCGACCCTCGAGTAGCATTGGCAGAGCAACCGCCTTTTCAATGTCGCAAACGGCTGCCGTCACCTCAAATTTGCGACACTATTCTGCGAAATTTCCGGATCCATCGAACAACTGGACTACATCCGTGAATCTTATTTTGTTCATCAGCCGCGATTGCTTGAAGAAGACCTGAATAGAAATATATTTTAAAATACTCTAATATTACAGCAACTATTAATTTAAACAAACGGATTTATTAATAATTTAATAAATCCATATAAAATCACACCACATTAATAAAAATATTAGGGTTTTAATTTTATAAGTCGTAAATAAAGTCGCAAATTTATAATATTAAAATTTTTAATAAATAACGCATAAATAATTATAATTTAATTAAAATTATATATTTATATTTATAGTTAGCAATTTTGATACCTAGCTTGCGTAATTTAAGAAAACATCGTTCCTCATAAATTTGTTTGAATTATAATTAATTGTTAAATTAATAAATGTTTGTGTTACGAATATGATCACGAACCCAACACACGGGAAAATAAATTTTAATTTTTTTCTCCATACTTTTCAAAATAGTTTATCTTTAGGATTTTGTTGAGCTGATTTCAAATATGTATTCAGAATTTCCTTAACACATACCATTGCAGAGAAATTTTTATTTTACAGATTATAATTATATATAATTATACAGCGAACACAAACACAAAAAAAATCTTGTTGCTGCAACATATTTTGTCGTTCCTGTAAAGTTGAAAATGATTTGCAAAAAAATGATTTTCTCTTTTTGGCGTTGCCTGGTTTATCCTTGATTAGATTTTATCTGCAGACAGCTTGCATAGATGCATTTCAGTTACCCTGGAATCTTCGCTCCACTATAGCAATGTCTGGTGAAATTCTTCTCCGTGTTTGTCCCTGTTAGAAACAAATCGAGATGCGTGTACTGGAAATGTATTTTGAGGGACACGTTACATTTTAACTGCATGTATGCTTTGATTATATATTCAACCAGCTGTACATAGTTTGATGCCTTGTTGTTATCGAAGAACATCTGAACTACATCTTTGAACGCATTCCATGTCATTAGTTCAACTCTTTGTAACAATCTTTCAAATTGTTGGTCGCTAAGAACTTTTTTTTTAATATATAGTCCAACAAAAAAAATTTAATTTATGTAGGCATCACTGATCCGGGGAAACAGCCCTCTTGTATATTCAAATCCTTCTCTGCCCTTATTCATCGCTTTAACAAAGTTTTTCATAAGCCGAATTTTGATATGAAGTGTCGGTAAAAGAATCTGAATGCTATCACCTTCTGTATATCCGCTGTATCAATTTTAGCTTTGGGGAAATACTGCCGGGTCAAATACAATGTTTTCTCGACACAAAAAAGATGCTGATAGTAAATATCCGCAGATCAAGTTCACTCACCGGAAAATTCGGCCCCGTCGTTGCTACGGTAGCCACAGCTGAAGACCCTAACCACTAAAGAGAAACTATGGTCAATCGATCTGCTTTGTTCACATTGAATGGAATCAATGTCACCTGAATGTCTAATTTGTATTTGTTGATGATATTTGATATTATCGCCAACAACCTACCTGCCAATTCCTCGCCAAGTCTTTTCACTTTCATAGGCTTATCACCAGCAACTGTGGACCTCACCTACCCAAACATTGATTTGGAATCAGTAGATATTTCGATTGTACAAAATCTCCACGCGCATAATAAGTTCAAACCTTTGATCACCGCTTCAAAAATTTTAATGTGCTGTCCATCGTCAATTTTCATGAGCCAAGCAGAATCTTTGATGATTTTTGTTTTGAACTTAGGTAATTTTTGGATTTTATTTCCTTTTTTTGAAGTTGATGGAGGTTGGGGAGCACCTCAAGGCTGCCGATCTGTCGATAGATAACGGTAGGGGCTTATAGTTCCT
>MQRK01230377.1:23719-44023 GCA_001938485.1 Girardia tigrina
TAGGGAATATGAACAGGTTGTGAGGTAATTTGATGACTGCCGATCCGTTAATAGATTAACGGCAGGTGCTTATAGTGCCTGCCGAGACTATTGACGATCTGGAAGTTTGAGAAAGTCCTTGTCAAGTTTCATTTCTAGAAGAGAATTCGTTTCTCTCAGCCTCCATCAATTATTCTTTTTGTTCTTTTATTTTTATTTTTAATCCACTCATCGTCCTTATTCAGCATGGATAGAAAATATAAAAGCAAAGAACAACAAAGAGAACTGCTGCTGGAGTTGCAGAAATGGAAAGGCGAATGTGACAAACTGAACGACGAATTGACGAAGAGGACAACCGAATTTGAAGACTACAGAAAGAATTCCGTTCCTCTATCAATTCACAAACCGGTCGTGGACAAATATTTGCTAGGACAACAAAAAATAAAGTCCTTACAAAACGAGGTCACCGAGATAAGAATTCAGCAAAATATGTCAGCTACTACAAGAAGGTGATCGAAAAGGTTTCAGAAGAGCAACCGGAAATAATTATAGAAACAGAAAACAAGATTGGATTAAATACAGAAAAGAAGCCTCTGGTGACGAACCCGAACATTTATGGGTCAATTATGAAAGAGGATATGGCATCATCTTCCTCTGGGGTGCTCAGCCGATCCCAGAAGCGGCGAGAGCAGAGGAAGCGAAAGGCTCAAATGTTTCAACAGGCCAAGAATGAGCTACAAGCTGTTTTTAAAATCAGTCGTATTGAGGTTGACGTCCAAGATGGAAAGACGGTAATCAGAAATGACACCAGTCAAAGAGAGTCTCCTGATTTTGATACCTCGCATCAAATTTCGCTACTTTTTCCAACAAATAATTTTCAAGAGACTGAATAATAATAATAATTCAGTGAATTCACTTTTGAAAATAAATAGATTAAGAAATAATGATAATTGTAATACAAATTGTATTAATACTAACAACAACTAGAAACAGAAAGCATAAAAAAGAAGATTGATATTTTCATCACTATACAAATAAAAGGAAGAAGGATGGAAGAGATTTTTAAATAAATTAGTTGATTTAAATTGTTCGTGAAATAATGATCAATATTTCCCTTGAAGGCAGAGCTTTTTAAATGTGTGATTAATTATGGCTGCAATAAATCGGATTTGAAGAGGATGATGATAAGAAAATAATTAGGATAATTTGAGGTTGAATAAAATTGGTATTTGCAGAAGTCTTTCTTTGGATTGTATAGTAAAAATACCTGATCGTTGATTTGGTTTTATTTTTTTACTTCGTTCGTTTTCTTTTGATGTGATTGATTGTTCCAGGATGAAATATTTATCTTAATGAATTAGATCATTTTATTTGAATTGTATATTTTCAATGGATATTTGGTCTTAAAAGAGCTTCCATCGACAGACTTTGGTCAGTGAATTTTGGATGTCTCTATATTTGAGAAAGAGTGAAACAAGATCAATATGAAAAAATTCTACCATTTTTGAGATTCAACGATACTTCTTCTAAAAGACAAAGAGTGGAAGATGAAAATTTCTTCCATTCTGTGAAGTGTTGAACATGTTTGAATATAACTGGCTCATGTCTACACTCCTTATCTGTTTTTAGCAGTCAAAGAACAATTACTTCCGCTGAAAAACTGATATGGTTTTATTCAATTCATGTCTAAGAATCCAGATAGGTTAGGTATCAAGTGTTGGGTATGCTATGAAGCCCAAACAAAATTCTGTGTAAATATGTTTTCATGACGTGCGTATGACGTAAGTAAAAGACAAAGAGAACGTTTGGGTGATCTGCTGGAACAAAAAAAACTCTCGTCGGAACCATGAGACAAAATATACGTTATTTATCATCCATTCACTTTGAGAAGAAATCTTTTTATAAATTTACTTTTCTCACTAACATTTGAGGTGTGCTAACAGTTTCTTATCAATGTAAGAAAACTAAAAATGTTATTTTTTATCTACTTACCATAAAACAGCTACTGTAGACGTCAGTCGGAAAATGAAACCGAAAATTAGTCAATTTTAAAATCAAAACAAAGGAGGAGTTGATACAATGGACAGTATGCTGCGCGGCAAAGAGGTGATGGCCAATGGCGGCTTTTTATAAACTTTTATAATAACCTTTTTATAACGCTCATGTTTTGTTCAAAGAAGTCACAGGTTCGCGCATTTCCATATGGACTTCATTTTCCAGCTTTTAGTCTCACTTTCCCATGATGAATCAAACAAAAGTCAGCAACAGAATGCCAGTGCTAAAAAAGCACAAAACATGTTCAGCCTTCCAATTTGAAAATAAGACTTCTACTATTTGTTCCAAGTGTGCTGTGACATAATTGTGACTTGTTTAAATTTTATTTCGCGTGAATAACTGCAGATTATGTTTTAGAAAATAAGCATTTGATTTTCGGATTGGATTCATGGATCACCAGTCAAAATGACCGGTTCCGCTTTTGATGGGTGTACTCAAAAATTTAACCCGATCCCTATAGTTTAGAACAGTGCTGCCCAACCAGGCGATCGCGATCTACGAGTCGAACGCGACACGACTTTGAGTCGATCTTCTACTACAGACTGAAAATGAAAAAAAATGTTTGTAAAAAAAATTTGTAAAAAAATTTTTTTTTGTAAACACAAATATTAAAAAAAAATTAAAACAACGCTCTGTCCTGACTGATTCCATACTCATTATTATTATCTTTGACAGGATATACGCCTAATTAGGATTCTTTGGTTAGAGACATGTAAACACAATCTTCTTCTTAATATTTAAAAATAAATTCTTAGTCTGTCTTTTTTTTGTAGCTAATTTGAATAATCAAATATTGTTAATTACTCATATTGTTTAAAATTTATCTTCAAAATGTGGAAACACGGAATTTTTGCAGTAGTGTATCTTGTATTATAAAATAATGTAAAAACATAGTATGTATTTCTAACTTCCCAATCTCCCCTTAAGCTACAACTATGACAACAAGTCCATCGCGACACATTTTTAAGAAAAAAAGTCGATCTTACGTACGCAAAAGTTGGCCACCACTGGTTTAGAAGGTTGATTTTAAGAAGGACTGTATATCCGCATAAATAAATAATTATCATAAAATAGTAGTATTGGGTTCTTGATCAAAAGACATTATCATGAACACAAAAATTTATTTCTATAACAATTTGAATTTTTTAAACAAATATTTTTGAGGAACTTTTGCACTTTCTTTTTACACAACCATTATAAATAAAAATAGATATAAATAAAAATATGGTTAGTATATTTTTTACAAATTAAAATTCTTTTTTTTTCAAAAAAATTATAGTGAATTAAAATTTTGTCACAAAGATTTTGTTGCGTCTTTTATTAATTTTTCAATTTTATGATACATTTAAATTTACCTGTTTCTCAATTATATTTTCCAAAATAAAATTAAAATCGCATTTTTCATTTAAGTCGATTTAATGGTTTTACAATTATTTTGTTAATTCCAATTACCATTTCCAAATAAAATTAAAATTACGTTTTTCAAAATAAAATTAAAATCGTATTTTTCAATTAATTCGATTTAATTGTTTTACGATTATTATTTTTTTAATTCCAATTACCATTTCCCAAAAGAAAATTATAATTACATTTTTAATTTACTTTGATTTAAAAGTTACAAAAATAGTTTAGTTTACTTTTATTTCGCAAATAAAATATCAAACTTTAAATTACTTTTTATTTTATTTCAATTAAATATTTTCATCAAATTTGAAATTAACTTTTTTTACTTTATAATAAATAATTACATAAATCTTTTAATAACCCTATCGTAAAATTTATTTTATTTCTGACTTAAATTAATTTTTTACATTAAATTTCTGAAAATCTTATTTTAACATATTTATAACAATATTTTACGGAATGTAATTGTTTATTTAATAATTTCATAAGATTCAAAAATTTTATATTTTATGAACGCTCCCAACAAGCCGCTTTAAACTACTCACGGTTTTCAAAATGACACAAATGTATAGCATACCGGTCACAATGACCGGGCTCACTGTTCTAGAGGTAAAAAATATTTTCAAATTTTAAATATTTTTGAATAAAAGTGAAATTTTCAAATATGAAAATTTAGCTTTCCCGTCATACATGACGGGTCCTTTTCTAGTATATAAAAAAGGCAAAACGTTACCACTGGTTCTAACAGATGTCGAAAATCGCGATCTGCTACCAATGTCTTTTTGATTTTTTTTCTCTCCCAGATTTTTGACATTGTATTTTTTTAATATACAAAATGATTTTCGTTCCTAGGCCAATCGGTTCGCTGCTTTCTGCTTTATGGATTTGCTACTGGTGACAAAATAAAAATAGCGAACTTTTTATCATGTTCAAACATTCTCGTTTGTATTTCTTCAATCTCATCAGTTTTCGTGATACCTTGAATGGCTATTTGTTTTTGTACGTCATCATCATCTATCAAATTAGCGCATACTAAATTCGATAGTTCTTTTTTATCTAAATCTTTCTCTACCAATGTTTCTATTAGTTGTTCTGCTTTCTTAAATATTAATTTTGGATCGCTAGAGCAAATTCTCAAATATAACATTTCTTTCATTAAATCTAGTATGTATTTTTTCTTGGAGAAAGCTGCTTTTAATTTCTCTTCACATGTTTCACTGGGTGCTGTTTCATACTTTATTATTGCATCTGGAGTCATGTATGGCGTTACTAAAAGGATTTTCCTTTCCTCTGAAAATCCCATTATCTTCGAATACCTGTTGAAGTTCTTTATAAATGCTTCCACTTTTGTCTCAAATCCGTCGAATGTCTCAGGACTTTTGATGTTCGAAGTCGCGCGTCGTGTGTCGCCATATTAAGAACACCAATATGACTTTTAACAATTTTATTATTTCAACAAGTTTGATTGTTCTCAGGGCAATATTTATTAAAGCTTTACTACGAATTAACCCTACGAATTAATGACTTTAATCTTATTATTTAAGCAAATGGAGAATTAAATAAATTGTTAAAAAATTTACTCAAAATTTTATTGATTAAAAATTAAAATGATTATTAATTATTTAAAAAATATTAATTCAATTTATTTATTTAAAAATCGTAAACAAAATTAAAAACTTATTTAAAATTTACAATTATTTAAATTAGAAATAAATATAAACATTACATATTTTCATATAATAAGAATTCAAATACTAATCATCCATCTGGGTAGGAGAGACACAGTTCCAAATCAACATACAACATTCAAACACAAAATATCAAACATTCAAAATATTCCTCTCAACAATAAAATTAAATTTATTATGAAATGGAGCACAAACTTCTACAGTAAATTTTGATTTAGTTTGTAAAGACATTTTTCACAAGAAAAATGCAAAAATATCACTCTTTAATTATCATTTTGGTAAACACATTACTAACTATTCATTATTCAATGTTGCTTTTGTCATTTCATTAGCTTCTAACATTTGTATACTATGTCGTTCTGAATAAACAAAATTTTAAAAATTGTTTTCCTATTCACAATTGTTTACTAATGGCCTTACACCAACGTCAGTCAAATATACACATAGAAAGAAGAGCATCTCTTGAGTCGCAATTGAGCCAATTATGCATGTAACGGACCTGGTTACTTTATGGTAGTTTAAGAATTTGATAGGTTATCTAAATTTTCTGAATTAGAATTGGTGTTAGTGGAAAATCATCGATATTTTATTATGTCTCAATCAAGTCTGCAACTTTAAATAATAATAGATTCTGTAAATTTATCGCATATACAATTAATTACTTAATACAATTATTCTCCACATTAGAAATGCAAACATTCTATTACTTTACTATTACATAAATGAAGTTTGTTTTTAATAAAAACCTATTCGCAGTTTTTGTAATTCTATTGATTTTATAGTTCAGTTTTGATGCATCTAGTACCTACACCATATCAATAAATTTCAATTACGATACGAAAGAATAATAAATTATTTGAACTAAAAATTGTACGAATGAAATTTACAATTTTTATTATATAAGCAATGATAGATTATTATTTAGATCGACATGATGTTGAATAAAAAACAATTCATTGACAGAACACTATTATAATTCATAATTATTTAAACCCCTGAGTACAAGAAAATCTGTTAACTGCACTTTCAGAAACAATCTTTACTAAAACAAAACTAAAAGGAGTAATCTAAAAGACAGACAGACATTGTCAAAGCTTATTTGTAATATATATTACAATTTATAGACATATTGTACTAATCATATGTAAAAAAACAAAATCCATTCAAAGGAAAAAAAATTGAACACGAGAAAATCGCAAATCCATAACAAACAAAACTCAACATTACCAGCAGATATGAAACACCAAAAAACAATCATCTTCAACACAATAAAATGATTTACTGATCGTTATTAGATTTCATTGTAACAAAAATTGCTGCTGAATGAAAGCAGTAAACAGTTTTGTCAATTTTTATAAATTCAATGAAAACAAATAGCAACACCAGCAGCCCAGTGAATGAGAACCAAACCCAGTTGACACTGGGATCTCAAGTCAAAGATGCTATTTGTCAGTCAAAATGGCATTTAAATTGTTAGAAATAGTTTTGAATTTGCTTTCAGAATGCTTTTTAAACGAAATGAACAAACAAAATAACTAGAAATATTTCAAGTACAAATGAAACTGCTGTAAGACATTAAACGTATAATTATTAAACTTCATTCAAAAAAATTAAATTCTTTTCTTCATTCATTTAAAAGATATAATTAATTATTTAAAAAATCATATAACTTTAATAAATTATTATATTTACAAACACCCTTTACGGGTCTAAAAAAATAACGTTTCCATTTCAGATATCATTGTTGACAATTTGGTGTAACAAGTATAAATATTGTCGATAATACAAATAAATACTACAATTATGAGAATCAGAAATTACAAATTTGAAAATTACAAAAGAAATAATAATAATTAATATAATAAGTCAAACTACAAATAAATGAACCAGAAAATTGCAATTTCGAGTTTTAATATATAATATCCATTATCATACAAAAAAACGATTTCTTATCTCAACCAAATAAAGGCTTTTACACAGTAATTTATACAATACGAGATGAAGAAGACATGAAATCAATATCACACCATACTCGGTTTGTACTTCTTTTCCGATTAGAAGAATAGCAAAACAAAAACCAACACATTGTTTAGAACCACTATATTTCTATGTTCATACAAAAATGCAATTATTGATGAAATCTCATTTCACCATTTATTAATAATAAATAATAATTATTGTTATTATTTGAAAAATAATAATAATAATAATAATAATAATAATGTTGAATCAGTAAATAATTGATGCTTCAACCAAAGATATACGATATTGTATATACAGGATTTACAAATTCCCAAACGAGCCGCCAACACTCACTCGGTCACAAGATCACACGATCAACAGTCACAGTGACAGTCACAAAATAATTGGTGTGAAATACATTCTCCTTCAAATAGAAACTAAGTAGACATTTACACAAACACACGAACAACACTCAAATATACAGAGACATACGGATGCCGAGAGAGACACACGTTCACAGACTGCCTGTGTGAGTGTGTGTCTCTGTATGTCTGTCTAATATAATAAATGGATATGATTGAAAGACTCAGGTTTGAATAGTGAACCTGATATGCCACCAAATCAGCGCATCGGTTATTGATCAATATAATTAATATTTTGTAATTGTAAATTGTCATCATTGTTTCAATTGCAATTGTGTCGTGTTTCTTGTGTGGAAGTTGTTGTTGTGACGATGGTGATGATTGTGGTTTTATTGAAAATAGTAATTGCGGTGAGACGAAGATTAAAAAACGATATTGATGACGAAAATCTGTAGAAACACCGAATCTGACGACGTTAATTTTTGAATAGTGAAAAGTAAATGTCATTCATCATCACTGTCCGAGTCTGAATCGGATGAATCGGATTTGGATGATGAGGATTCCGATGAGTTGGAACTTGATTCACTGGCTGCTCCCGCGTCTCCTGAGCAGTAAATTGTCTTATTAACATTTGAACAAAAAAATCCTAGTTGACATTTATAGCCATAACCATTTCTTGATTAAAAAGTGAACGACATTTTCAAAATTTATTGTAATCAATTTCAGCGGATTACGCAATGCCATCTTCAGGCTAAATTAACATTAGTTTTTGCAACTTATATGAAAATAATGGATTGTGTAATCGGTTATGTAATAAATGATCTATTGGGTGTACAACTAATTAATTTCGTATTTTTTTGTTAAAAAATACCATTTATTTAAGTATAAAAGTGAAAAAAATACGAAATTAATTAGTTGTACACCTAATATTTGAAAAATTAATAATACGAAAATCTAATAAATTTTCAATTATAACAGACTCTATTTTTGACCAAAAATTTTCATCGAAAGTTTAGAAACTAATGTCTGAAGATGTCGAGTTATCCGCCGAAATTAAATACAATAAATTTTAAAAAATGGTGTTCGGTTTTTCATCAAGATTATAAATTGCGATTGCTTTTTTTACATTCCTTAATTACCATTTCTAGTTAATTTATTTCATGATTTATCTTTAAATCTGTATTAATGCCACGAAAAATACTTATTGAATAAGTATCATTGACAAGGTGTATTAGATTTATTGCAATTCTTTCTAAAATAAACCTTTTATTGTACGTACTTTAACTATTCGACATCTTTTATAACCAAAAAAAACTTAATTGCTAAATAACAGATTAATTTGTGGTTATTTTAAATATCATAATAATTTAATCAATTAGAAACATGTTAAAAAAAGTATCTAAAAAATATCATAAATTAAAAAATACAGAAAATAAAACATCATATTAAAAATCTTTTATTGTATAACACCTTCGATCTAAAAGCTTACCTTATTGTTTGACGAAACGGCAATTAACGTTTTAAGAAAAGATTATAAAGACATGATAAACAGTTATTACTGATTATTTGAATAAAGAATAGCATGGAGAGTTTGTCCGCGAATGTATTAATAATTCTTTTTTTTCTTCTGCAAAATACAACTAAGTGTCACTAAGTGAATCATGACTTAAAATCTGTGTTTTGTAGCCATCCTCATATTTCGCGTGTCTGCGAATGTGTTAAATACAGGCTTCACTAAAGAGCATCTTCAGTTGTTAGTAAATTAAAAATTACAGAAATATAGCAGATCGACTGATGCAATACATCAAAATTTAAAAAAATGTGTTAACGTACCGTGTCTCCCTATTACAAGCCACTTATGCTTTTTTCTTCCATTTTGTAAAAAATAATACAAACCACTACCTTACTAGTCACTAAAGAATATATTGTAAAAAATTCAAAGTATTAAAAAAACAGGCTCTTTTACTCATTTACATGAATTTTTAAATTTTTTTGAAGTGGTGGAACATTTTCAAAAAAAATGTAATAATAATTAATTTTTTTCAAAATATCGTGGCTATTTTAAATGACATATTCATTACTCTTCTTAAAAAAAATACAAAAAAAATTGCTTAAATATTGTTATTTTTTAAAAAGCAAAATATGACACCCAGTCCAGGGAAAAACTATACTATTGAGTTTAAAGTTAAAATTCTAGAAGAACTTCATTCTTCTAACCAATCGATGGCTGCGTTTTGTCGTGGAAAAATGCTTGATTTACGAATGGTAAAACGTTGTAACTCCAATGAAATTAAATATAGATTCAACAATGCAAGGAAGAACATCTAGAATCGAAGATGGCGGGAGAAAAGTCCTCCTTCCTATGTTTTAAGATATACTTGAGTGGATAAATAAGCCATTCAGTGATTATTTAAGAGAAGATATAAACAACTACATTGAATATATAAGAAACGCCCGAGGAAATCATACCAAACCTACAATCGATGAAGTTACAGGATGGATTACTAAAGCATGGACCATGATCACCCCGGAGATAATACAAAATGGTCTTCTTGCATCATATTTAGTGTCTGGTCAAAGCTTTTCAGAAACTTTAATTTATAAACATCAAATTTATAGTGAGAAAATTAAAAATACTTTGGAAAAAACAACAGAACAAGTCCGTGAATAGGAGAGATTTGGCGAGGATGTTGACTTACATGATGAAACTGTTGTTTTTAAATATTTTTTTTATTTATCGTTAGACTTATTTGTTGAAGTTATAATATATTATATTTATTATGCTTATTGTTGATATGTTAAAGTGATGTATTATATATAATTCTAATATGCGAAATTTTATTTAAATTTTTTATATTTTTTTAATAAAAATTATTACATGACACTAACTCATTACAAGCCACCATTGCTTTTTTGTCAAAAATTTAATGCAAGCCATGGCTTATAATAGGGAGAACATAGTATAATTGGACAAATAATAAAACGAAAAGCAACTATAAATTTTAAATTACCTTTAAAAAGTGTGACTTAGAAAAAAGTTTACTAAAGAGGATTCCCTTATGTTTTAATTTGCGGGTAATTTGAAAAATTAATAAGTAATAGAGATATTTCTCAAATAAATCTAAACTCATTTGGTGTTCAAGCTAACCTTGTATATTAATTTAGTTATCAAGTGTCAATCCGGGTGCATTGGAGAAACAAATCGTGATCTTCACATTAGAATAGCTGAACATACTCATTCGATGAGAAATTGCTCGGTACTTGATCACTTTAGAAAATTCGAAAATATTATGAAACATGAATTCTCAATATTAAGCAGTAACTTTGATATAAGTGGTACACCTAATTTAAATAATCAAGTAATTAGTCTAGGTCTAAATCGCCAATTTCCGAGTATATAAGCATTATGGTACCACGTCCAAAATTATTAAGACACTTTAAAGTGTAACATTCAAGTTATCATTTAATACTTTTTGATACATGATTAAATTTCTCAAAGTTCATTGTCAGTAATGATGAAAAATATATTGAGAAAATCTAAAAAATATATATTTAATAATGAACTATATCTTACTTTCAAATTAAAGTAATGAATATATATATATATATATATATATATATATATCTACATTACACAGCTCTTATAAACAGATCGCAGCTCTTATAAACAGATCAATTTATCGAAAGACGAAATAGATAGAAAATTAGGTGATTTCGGGAGCACAAATTACTAGATAGTATAAGAATCTCACTCAATAATATTACTAAATGCAAATATTTTCAGATCTTAAGATGCATTTCTTAGAAAAGCAGAAAACAAAAAAGTAACAAACAAAAGATTGATGATTGTAAATTATATTTCAAATATATTTGCAGTTCTACCACGTGCGATCAATCGATCTTCATCGCCAAAAGTCATCTATATTTCAACGATTGCATCCCTGAATATTGAGTAAATTATACTAATTTTAATGGCATTAATTATTATTAATTCAAAAAACAAATAAACTCTAGTTGTTGGAAAGAAATATGTAAATGAGAAATAGAAGTTGGTTTATTGAGGTATAAATTCTTCAGAGAGCGTTTAGTACTGACAATCATTGTACAATACGAAAGCTAGAGCGAATTACAGATATATACCATTATATTGGTTTCAAAAATTTGGATTGGTATTAATTGACATTAATGAAATTTTTGAAATGTTAGGGATTTTCAATCTATGAAACAGTGGAAACTACATGTAGTAATTCCATAAAATCAATTTATTTAAATATTTATAAAAATATTCTGTAATAATGAAAACCCTATATATTTATTTATAATTAATTATTTTAGATAAAAATCAATAAAGAATAATGCTACTTGTTAAAAGTAAATCTTACAATATTGACTGACAAACGATTGTTTTAATAATACAAGTAATTTTTTTCGGGAATTTTAAATTTTACTTTTAAATGAATAATACCCATCATTTATTGGGGAATAATATCGATGCGTCTCACATTGCCCCGGCAAAGATCACGAGGACGACTTAGACGATGATTTCAAAAAATAAAATTAGATCGAATCTCGACGACGTTATCGAATCGATAATTCAAGATGCTCTGGATTATGCAGACGCGCCTCAAGACAAGTGTATTTTGTCGTCGCTCCTCAATAAATCGGTAATGGGCGCGAAAGACGTGTGCCTCGAGCACGTGCTCACCGAGCGCCAACGCACCCCAATCAAACGGATCGCGGCACGTTGTAGCAAGTAGGTATGACGGTAGCCTGGACCTCAATCACCAAATAACATCCATCACCGGTGAATTTTATCTTATATATACCGGCCTTTCCCCCCTCATTTTCAGATCTTCACACTACATATAGTTAAAGTCTTCATATATTCACACTTTTAGGTAGGTTTATAAGTGTGACCATATGGAGGATCCACTGCGAAAAATTTTCTTATATGTAATATCTTTCATTGTTTCATGTTTAAAAAAAACGAAAAATCAAATTTAACTTTTTCAATTATAAAAAAATATAAAATTGTTTATTAATTTTAATTGATGACATTTTTTAATCTTTGATGATTTCTATCTTTTTGCATAATTTTGAACAAAGTTAAAAATTTTAATGAGTTTTTTATAATCTTTGTTTTATAAAAAATAATGTTATTGACTTGTAATATCCGTTAGTTTCTATTGTAACGTTAATATTTCAGTAAATCTTTTGATAAAAAAATTTAAATTAATTAAAATGCAATTTATAAATAATAAATATAGTAAATAAAGAAAAAATATCATTGATGTACACATTTAAAAAAATCCGTTTCGAATTGAACTTCAGGAACAGAGTGGTCCGTTTAAATTGTGACTAAATTTACCATAAATTCAAAAATGATATTTCTTTTCAGACTTCGCACAAATTGAAACAATTATTTTTCATATTTCACTAAAAGTTAATACATATAATAAATACTGTTGGAAGACATATTGGCGGACAGCATTGATCATCGAAATCCACTTTACATTGTTGCGATATCAGATCGTATGAGTGGTAGTGCAGATCATAATGGATGAAATATTGGATGGGTCTAGACACGAACTTGCAGTCGAGCTGAAAATCGTATATCTTGTAAATGATGCAAGAAGGTTGCACTGCGCTTCCAAAACTCTGATCGGTTGTGTGACTTCATAGTGGACGTCGCCGAGCCCTCTTCTTTCTTATTCACCCGAAATGGCTTCGCGATCCGGTACACGGTCACTTTTGACAGCCTGGTGGAGTTGATTATTTCAGCCGACCTGTGTCTGGTGCGAATACAAACCAAATCGTTAAAGTGGTCGTCTTGCTCAGTTAACATTGCTGAAATTGTTCATTGAAAATGATTCTGGGATATTAGACAAAGGCTACCTAAAATGTTACTTGACTTGCCCATAAATCTGACTTATACAACTTCAAAATCTGTCTCAATTTAAACGGAACACCTGTAGTTCTATTCTTAAAATAATCATGCCAAAAAAATTTTTGGAGTACAAGCTTTTATAATTTGTCATATGTTTGCGGTTCTGTATCTATTTCACCCACTTCCCACATTAAAAGACTTGGATTGTAGTGATTTGTAATGATTTGTTGTGTTGGGTATTACAATTAAATTTAGTTTTAAATTTGTTTTTTTAATCTGACTCTCAAATAACCAAAAGGCTTCTTCCAACAATAATATATGAAGAATGAACAAGACCTTTTAATAACAATTTATTCTGCAAACAACAATTGAAGCACAAATGTAAATTCAACTCTATCAACACGCTAAAATTCAAAGATCACACTTCGATCAAACAGTTACAACAACTTCTTAGTTCGAGCGATGCTAGAATGATTTATTTAAAACTTAACTTATCCTTTATAGGATACTAATACTTTCTTAATATTACAAATTATTTAAAACTTAACTTCTCCTTTACAGGATACTAGATTATTTCTTTAGTAAAAAAAAAGATATTAACAAAACCAAATTAACTACACATATAATTCAAATTTAATTCTTCTTTTGAGTGGTAAAATGTGTTGTTTGTAACTGAAATAACTATTGCTTATATACTACTTTTTCCTAACCTTGAAAATTGAATAACTAAAACAAATCTCAAAATATTTACAAATATTTTATAAATTTTATTAAAATAACTATTATAATAATCAAAAATTATTAATTTTAACCAGCGAATTATTTTAAATTTTTTATTAGATTTTAAAATTTAATTTATATTTTTCGGAACCCCAACAGTTGTATAAAAATTTATTCAACTGAATAATTTTGTTTACAAAAACCAAAGTTCATAGAAGTGTAATTTAAATCTGAAACAAGAAAGAAAGTTTTTGTTAAAACGTGGTCTCAATTGTCTTTAAGAACACTTTTCAAGAAAATATAAGAAAATGATGAGAGAAAAAAGTGAAGTGTATTGTCACCTAGAATACATCAGTCTTGAAAGTTTCATGTCGCTAGGTGAACGAGAGGTGGATGAATTTTCGAATCAAGATTTGATGCATCCAGGCAGACAAACAAACAAATGAAACGTAATAAAAGCTTGTAAAAATTGTGCAATTTGATTATTTTATAAATGTTAATAAAAATTTTTTTTAATATTAATTTATTTCATTAATTTTTATTGTACGATTAGGTTCGATGTTCCAAAAATTAGCATAATTTTTCTATGAAATGGTGCTTAATGAGTTAATGAAAAATCGCTCCTAAAAATAGAGATCTAAAGTAACAGTGAAAAAATATTCAAAATCAAAGATAATCACAAATCTAATTCAAAATGCTAAATTTCAATTTCAAGCGACAAGATATCAATTAAAATTGATAACAATCCTACTTTTACTTTCGAGAAAACATAATTTTTTTAATTCAATTGACTTTTTATTCAATTAATTTTAAGATAATATCAAAGGTAGAATTATGCATTCCTAAGAATTTCGACACATCTATTATCAGTTTTAAAGTAAATCCTTCGAATTTCGCGTGTTTGAATAATTGCCGTAATTGAAATAATAGTTTTACGTTAAAGATTTCCATGAATCATAATAAAAACTAACTTTTCGGTTGATTATTGAATCCCGGTAATTCTTGGAAACCTTCAAACGGTTCTTTTCGAGATTCTTCTTTAATTTTTGGAACTGGTTCTTCAGTACTGGTATTTGTAGTTATTACCCCATCAGATGTCATCCCAACTTGACCATTTGATCTCTTAGCGGATTTCCGGTTGTTTGTAGATTTTTGACGACTTAGAACTGACTGAACGAATCTCTGCAATTCACGCAGAGTAACAGGATGAAGAACCTCAAAATCAATTTCTATTTCATCAGGATTTGAATCCCTCAAAGTGGGTTCTCTTTCTTGAATTATTTGAACTATTCGGCCTAGTTTGTCCCCTGGTAATTGATTTATATCCATGCTTAATTTTCGTTTGTCATCATATGACATCGGTTTGCAATCTTCTGTTACACGATCTGAATCATAAATGATATGATAAAAAAATTAATAATCATATTTTAAGGTTTTTTTATGAAATTAGTTTAAGATATAGAGGTAGAGATATTCAAAGGAAATATTTAGATTTTTAATAATTAATATTAATTATATTAAATCATGTAATTTTATTAGATATTTCAGGACCATATTTTGTATCAATTAATAAATTCGCTGATTATGAGTCTATAATTATGAATCTATCTTTAAAAATTATTTCAGTAATTAATTTCGGCAGATTACCCCAATTCCAAATGCCCTTCTTCAAATTAAAATTAGCCATGAAACTTAAATTAAAGTCATGATTATATATTCAATTCAGGTGGAATCAAATTAAATTATTAACAGAGGTTAAGTGTGAGGCATGGATATTAATTTTCGAATCAATTATATAAAATTAATTACTGAATGTAAAATCCACAATCCTTAGACTTAAGCTAAATTTTTTAATTGGTGATTTTGAATTAATGTAGACATTCTTTTTAGAACCGATTCATATTTGAATAAACGAACTACTTTTTAGTTTAAATATTTTGACTGAAATCATTAATGAAACGCAACAGTCCTGGAATATAATGTGTTGTTCATAAATGGCTTTATTAACTAACAAAATTATCGAGATTACTTTTGTATTAGCTATAAACATTTAAATGTCATTGCACCATATCTTCTAATAAGAAAAATATAAGCAGTTCAAACAATTGAATGTTATAGTTTTCATGTTAAGTAGAATTAATTGAACCAGCATTTGAAAGGTGCGAATTGGTAAGACAATTACATAAACTACAGGTGATAATTAGTCATTCAAACATTTACAGATTCAAATATCTTCGGCGATTAATTGGACTGCTTCGACCGAACTACGGAATCATATATTTGATAGCTGGTGTCTACCATCAACTTATACGATTTATTGTAAAAATGTATTGGAAATAATATTCGTAAAGTCATTGATATTAAGAAAAATAATTATATTAACGTTGGAAAATTCTGTAATAAAATTTTTCTTATAAAACAAACAATTTATATAAAGAGAAAAAAATTAAATATTATTTTATAAAACTTACAAAAATACGCTTATTTTTGTATGGTTTGTATAATTGATTCGTTATGATTCCTAAAGCCAGTTAGGTGAATATAAGTTTTTGTTTAAGTAAACGATTGTGTTAAGAACATCCGTACCAGAAAATTAAACCTTCCTTGTAAAAAAATATTATAATGTTATAAACAAATAATAAATTTGTTATGAACAAAAAGTGTTCAACGATTGTAAATATCCTCGACCTAAAACATACCCAGAAATGCAATTTAACTTAAGAAAAATAAACAATGTTACATAATGAGAATACGTAATAGTAATGTTTTGTATATATTTTATATAGAGGTTTTACATAAATTTATAAAAATGAATTTTTATTTATTTTAAACTGTTTAAATAATATTTTATTAAATTACTTATTTTTTACTATTTAATACTTTTAATAATTTGAAATAACTGTTATTAAATACAAATATATAGTTCATGAAATTGTTAAATATTAATTTTATTAACATCATGATATAAAGCAGATTATAATTTATGGTGATAGATATTTTATAATTTTTTATACATAAAAAATCCTGTTAAAAATCAAAATGAAAGAAATTAAATCCATCTAATTTTTATTTAATCCTAATTATTATTAACTTTAACTTACATCTTTGCGAATTTTTTAATTTATTTTAATTTGAAACTGATTGTATTTATATTCATATTCATATGAATGACGTTTGCAAAAAAAATCTACAACTTTCTATAAAAGTTGTCTTTAATTATTACCCTATGAAATGGTAGATCACCATGGTTTCTATGTACGCTTGGGTTTCTCCAAAAAAGCTCATATATCAAAAATAATTCCTAGTACGATTTCCACTATTTTGTAGAAAAAATATAACTCGTAAAAAATATGAAATACAATTGTTTAAACGTATTTGCTTATCATATAAAAATGCTGACTAAAATACATGTAATATGGAACAGCCCTGCTTTCGAATCTTTGATTTGAAATCAACACTCTATTAATTTAGACTGTCCTCGAATACATTAACAAGGTGGAAGCCGAATCGTATTCAATACAAAAATATAAATCCAATTTAGGTCTGATATAATGATTACGCGGATTATTTCGTACTCTAAAAATCATTTCATAATTTTTTTAAATATTTTTGTAAAAAAGAAACTGAAAAAAATAAAAGCCCGATTTTGACCAAGCAAGATGAATGAATATCCTGAGTGTGTCAAACATGAAGAGAGCATATCGTAAATACATTTCCGAATTAATTTCTTTATTTGTGATACATTTTGCAATTATTACAAGGGTAAATAAGATAAACGTATTTCTCGCTGGAGAAGTAAAATAGAAACTCTGATTTATCGAATTTTGTCATATACGTCAAAACAATAACTATCACATTACAGTATGAATATTTGTCACACTATTGTGATAATATAAATACTTGAACTACATCTTACCAGATATTTACGAAAAAATAGTAATAAAAAAAGCAAGATTACTGACTTGATTTTGTTGCTGATAGTTCCATATTCTGATATGATTCATTTGAAGGCATTCTGAGTGTTGCCGGTACTGCATTTGTTACATTACTTTCGGATCGAGACGGTTCTTGCGGTATTATATTGGATCCTGATTCTATTATCTGTTTCTTTTGGCGAGTAGATTTTGTATTTGCATCAGATACTATAACGTGATTATTTAGAACACCATTAGCTTTAGCTATCACAGGAGATGGGGACATGTTCCTGTTTCGTTTCTTTGATTTACTGCTAGAAAACACAGAATTCGAGTTAACGTTAATTACAGATAAATCAAATTCAAATGGGATCTTGAGAGTTGCAGAAAGTTCTCGAATAAGGATATTTTGTTTAATGATTTTTTCTGCTACTTTGTTGTGCTAAAATGAAGAGTAAATAATGAAATAATGTTATGAGAAATAATTGGTAACCAAACATTTTATATGTTAAATATTAATCTAATGAAACCGGAATCGTTTTAAAGAATATAGAAAATGTCCAATAAATCATCATAGAGTTATTTAAATTCTTTTAATTAATTTGATATTTTAACCGTCATCAAAAGAACAGATGATTTTGTAAAGATTGTGTAATCAATGGATCAGGTATAGAAGTAGAGTGAAGTTTGGAGGTTCATGTCAGGATTGAAAGATCTGTGAGGGTCACTCTTTGAATAATTCTTAAATTGAGTGCAAAGAACCGAATTTATAGAACGATTTACGATCTATACTTTTTTTCTATACCAAGATCAATACTTTAGAGATGACGCATTCTCTTCAATAATTGTGTTACATAAGGAGATCCTAAGGGTGTAGGTAATTTTTTCGGCAAATTTTCATTCACTTTTTTGTCCATGATATTATTATCTAATTCTTTTTTTAATTATTTCTTTTAATTCGAAATTTAGTTCGAACAATCTGAATCATAAACCACTACATCTGGGTGTGAGAGGATTTCAAAAATAAAAACCAAATACGAAATAAAATACATGAAATATAACAATAAACGGAATACAGCACATACTACACTCTAGCTTTTTTGGGACTTTTAAGATGATCTGACGAGGTCTTGATTGACCCTTTCAAAATTGACAACGTATGTAATATATTCATTAGTGAATATAAAATATATTTTTTATGTAGTTATATCAAAAGGATGATACTAATATACATAATAAATTACTTGCAGATGATTATTTGTTCCTGTAAAGTACTTTTATAGACTTCAATTTATAAAGAAATTAGAATATGTATAAAGAAGTTGTGGAGATGAAGCAGAGTAAAAAATACAGTGTCTTTGCAGCGATACATAAGTAAGAGGCGTATTATTTGAATATACAAGAAGATAGTGTATTAGTTGTAATATTACATGTCCAGAGCTCAGAACTAATAATAACTTAAATAATAATTATGCTAAATCAAATAGATTCTGATAATAGTAAAATTAAATTGGTTATTAAATATAGAAAATTCTGATTTATATGTACCAATATTTAAAATTTAATTTAATAATCTTAACAAATAATTATAACAGAAAAAATTTTGTTACCAATAAATAAAAGAAAACATCAATAATCTTTTTATCTTTGTATTTTATACAACTATATCGCATGAATTTGAGCCCCCAGAATACATTGTGAAGCTGAATGTGTTTTTACTGTACTTTGCAATTTTACTGTACTCAACCAATTCAAAGCTGTTTTAAATATGAAAGATATAATAATTCTAAAAATTGTGAAAATTGTCTATTAAAAGATTTAATTTTGTCGCATTAAAAAATATTTGATATCAATTTTCAAATAAAAAGTAATCATTATTTAATTTAAATATTCCGTCCCTTTCTAATATTGGTCATTATAAAACGTGTGGTAAAAAAAGTTATTGTAACGTCTGATGAAGAGTTAATTTCGGATTTTCTTTTTTTCGAAACTGATTGAACGTTTTTCTACACCTCTTTAACTTCTACTCGCTTTCATTTCTTCATCACCATTGTCTATCCTGTCATCCTCATTATTATCTAACTCATCATCTGAATTGGTTCAGCTAAATTTCAATCGTTATCATTACTCTATTCAATTTAATAGGCTTCCTGGATAAAACAAGTTAATAAAAAGTCTAGTGACAATTTAAGCGCAATTTCCTTATGTTATTCCGTGCCCAAATATTAAAACGTTTATATCAGTATTTGACTATGATTAATTTTTTGTTACCGAACGAAAGGATATTTTTGAAAACTTTCTTCAGCAATATTGTTCTAAATTATTGCAGGAAT
>MQRK01230377.1:58178-74363 GCA_001938485.1 Girardia tigrina
ATATTAGTAGTTGTAAATGTATTTATAATAGTAATAATATATATCGTAATTATGATATTGGTAGTATTTATAATAATAATAATAATAATATTAATAACAGTGATGTAACTAATGTAGAGTGTATAGCATTTATAGAGAATACTAGAGGTAGTACAATCTTGAAGAGCGCAGATCGATATTTATTAACATTTGTAATGAATTCGAAAGATAAGTTAAGTTATAATGTTTTTAATGGGAGGCCAAGCATGTTGACAAAAATTGGCGGTTTGGAATTAAACTGTTTGCTTGACACAGGAGCTCGAATTAATGTATTGGATGAAAAGATTGTTAAAGAGTTACAGATTTTGATAGATATTAAATCTATAATGAATGTAGTTTGTGCCAATGGTAGTGGTATGGAGTGGTCAGGAACATGTAGAATTAATGTTATGTGGCGGAGTGTAAAAATAAATGCATTATTTTATATCGCGAAGAGAGTATTTCCATCTGTTATTTCATCTAAAGTGTAGATATCATGATACAACAATATAATAATGCAATAAAAAGAAATCTTTTAAGATTTTTTTGGCTCTTTTTAAATAAATTAATAAAGTAGAAATTATACATTAAGTTAACTGATTAATTTAGCAGATATGTTTTATTAACCACAGTTAAAAAAACAAGATAAAGAGACAACACCAAAAATTATTATGAACATTGGATAATGAAATTTAAAATACCAATAATAATTCATGTAAATAGAGGAAAAACTTTCAAATAATATAGAATATTTGTAAAAATTTTCAATTCATGCAAATTGAATAATTATAATGAATTTCAGACAATTCTGGAATATGTTAACTTGAAAGTTTGCACAAAATAGAATAAAAATATAGTTGATTTACTGAAATTCCATTCGCATAAAACCATTAACATCAAACAGTTTGTTTATTTGCGATCACAAAAGCAATAATGTTTGTCAGGACTAAAAATATGATCTGTGAAGATTTTTTTCATGTTAACATTATATCATTAATAGATTTGCAACACTTTTGGCATGTTATTGCAATTGAATAAATAAATTTTTAAATGATAAAAAACGTTTTATAATAACATTAAGAAGTAGAAGGATAAATAATTTGGGGAGTTTTCAGTTCGTCCAAGTGAAATAAAGTCTTCCCAATCTGATAATGGAGAGGTTAAAATATTTAAAAACTTTTGAATCAGTAAATAATTACTTGAAATTTCATTTTGTCAATCACATAAGTATTGTATCCTATTCTACTATTAGATATAAATGCACTTTTATTCGAAGAGTACATCCAACATTTTTATAGTTAGAAAAATTCTGTAAATTATATAGATAACAATTGATAGTGCAAATCAACATTTAACACATTATCCAGATATAGATCATAATTCCATGATTTATATGACAATTTATAGTAAATTTTTAATACATATAATATCGATTTTAATTCACAGCTGTAAGATAATGCAGACAAAATGTAGATATTAATGACTAGTAGTATTTGGAAGGTATGTAAATAATTTTTTTCAAAGAAAAAATTAAAATTTTTGTAAAATAAATTAATAAGAATTACGATAAAAAATACATAGTTTCCTTCCGTATAAAACTCGCTTTTTTTGAAATAGATTAACAGGTGTGGGCTACAATGAATTCACGAAGTGACACTTAGTTAACAAAAATTTAGACAGCTTTAGTTATTTTATTAGCTTTTAAAATTAATGTTACCCTTACCTCATAGTCAAACTTGTTGAAAATCATTTTACTTATTATGATCAAATGTCATGCTTAAGTAACTTACATCAATATAGTTTTCTGCAAATAGTTTTTTTACAAAAAAGCATAAGAGCAAAATGATAACGCTATAAATTTTGTTAGAAAATTGTTAGACGCTTTTTACATGTCATTAAAATGATTATGTATATATAAATTAAATTTAATAGTTTTCAAATTTTTTACATAGTTTAACTTTATAAAATTTCTCTATTCATATAAGAAACCGAAAAATGATTATTAATTAATAAATTTTTTACAATAACTTATTTTAATAAACTTCTTAAGCTTTCAAGCTAAATTTAACGAATTAAAACGATTCACGACAATAATTTATTTTTTATAATTGACTAATTAAAAAAACATTAATTTTCAGCGTTTTTATTAAGTCTTTTATCAAAAAAATATCTTCCCAACTATTTAATTAAAAATAATTGTTGTTTAAATTAGTTCAAAATTTGAATCGATAGACCATTTTAACAATGAAGCTGGTCAGGTAATGGATTAAAAACGGAGAAAAACAAATGCAATGAATATTTAAAAATTTTTATTAAGATTTTTAATGCGCCTGTCTCATGAAACTGTGACTATTGAAATGAAAAACGGTTCAATTGTCCATGGGACAGTCGCCGGTGTCGACATGGCAATGAACACGCACTTGCGATCAGTTAAATTGACACTGAAAAATAAAGAACCGATAAATCTCGACACATTCAGTATCCGCGGCAACAATATCAGGTATTTCATCTTGCCGGAAACACTCCCGCTCGATACGATGCTCATTGATGACACCCCGAAAGTCAGCAAGAAGAAGAAAGAAAGTTTGTTTTTATTGATTTATCGCAATCGCTGGGTTTACATTTCGATATTCAGCGACGTCTCTGGCGCGAGGAAGAGGCCGTGGAGGACCGCGAGGTCGCGGACGAGGCCCAAGAGGCAGAGGACGCGGCAGACCGCGCTAATCGATTGTATATCTGTGTGTGGCAATAAATATGCGATTGTTTGCTCTTGTTCTTTTTGATATTAATTTTTAATTAATTGAAATTCATTATTATCTTTTTGTGAGATCGAATAGTTAATTTGGTGTGCGGTCTCCGCCGCTTCGAGAGTGCAAATCGATGGAGTAATTTCTCTTCTTTCGGTTTTATTGGAAATTTAATTCATTTTAAAATAATTATTAAAAAATATTTTAAATCATTTCTAAAATTATCCGTGGGGGTATTTGTTTATAGGCCCCACTAGTTCGTGAGTATAGATTAATGGTCAAATTTTTGAATTAGAAAGAAAGTGAAAAATAAAATTTTTTTCAGAATCAAATATTATTATTATTATTAATAGATTCTATTTAAAAACCCAAATTCAAATTTTCTCCAAATTGCAAAATTTTGATTTTATTTTCTCCTAACGATTTCCAAAGCAAAAAAACCCTTTCCCCCCCAAAAAAAACAAATTGTCCTCAAATTTCACCCCGCAAAAAATTAATTTCATTTGTCGCCTGATTTCACAAAGTGTCGTTTTTCGAAAATGAAATCGAAAAATTTCCTATCGAAATTTAATCTAATGAACGGGAAAATGGAGAACCGCTCGGAGATCCGGTCCTCGGGATACGCGGACATGCTGAATGACAGCGACAGGAACCACAAGTTCTATCGGGCGCTGAGGGACGTGATCGCGGGACTGAAGCGCGACAACCGCACGATCCACGTGCTCGACATCGGGTGCGGCAGCGGCATCCTGTCCATGATGGTTGATGATTGAACGCGTGTTTATTATATTCGCTTTTGTACAACATTTTCTTAATTCTTAAAATATATTTTTCAGTATAAATTAAAGTAAAAGAATTGATTCGGTCAAATGACCAAATTACTAAAGACTGAAATTATTACAATTTTTTTTCATAAACCAAATAAGGTTATTTTCATTTTAAATTGAGATTTTTTAGCGCAATTTCCATACTGACAATTGCGATTATTAATTGGTTATTTCAGTGTGGATGGATGGATGTGTCCGCAGCTTTAAGTCGTATCTCCTCCTCAACGAAGCAATATCGAGGGCTAGTTCCAAAAGCAAATATGTTAAGCAAGTTCAGAGGATGATTGTGGGCCAAAAAAATTCCGGGATTTCCTTCCTGGATTTCCCGGAAAAGCCAAAAAACCTCGAAAAAATGCAGTTTATGGCCTATATCTCGGCAACCAGACCACTTAGCGACTTGAAACATTTACCAATTGATTCCTGCAATAATTTAGAACAATATTGCCGAAGAAAGTTTTCAAAAATATCCTTTCGTTCGGTCACAAAAAATAATCATAGTCAAATACTGATATAAACGTTTTAATAATTAATATACAACTATTAATTTCATATGGAATAATTAATTAATTTTATATGGACATTGTTTACTTGATGAAGTTGCTTTTTAGCGCAATTTATGAAAATTAAACCCCTAGATTGACCCTCTTCTCCTGAATATAAGCTTTTACTTGTGCGGATTATGCTGATTATCGTAATCCGATAAAAATATCCTTTCGTTCGGTCACAAAAAATTAATCATAGTCAAATACTGATATAAACGTTTTAATATTTGGGCACCGAATAACATAAGGAAATTGTGCTTAAATTGTCACTAGACTTTTTATTAACTTGTTTTATTTAAGATTGAGAATGTTTCATTCTCTTTATTTTTTTCACTTTAATTAATTAAAATCTGAATTTTAATTAAAATAAACTCATTTTCAAATAAAAAAATCTCAATTTAAAATGAAAAATAACAATACTACATACAGCGACGTACATAACATAAAATGTTCCTCATAACAACTTATTTTAAATTTATTGTATTTTAGAATGTTAAATTTTGTAATAATCTTTTTTGGTCTTTTGGGATTCGGTCATTTGACACAAACCCTAAAAGAATTATTTGAAAGTTATCTATTTCGAAGTCTAATGAGAAATTTGGGGTATAGTTCCGCACATGCCCCAGCAATAATAAAAGTATTACAATATAAAATTACAAGCATTCCAGGAAAAATAATTTTAAAAAATTTATATGAAATGTTTAAGTCACAAAATATCATAATCATTGGCTTCACTGACTTATTCTAGAAATTATTCAACTTAATTTAGGAATTATTCGTACCACGATTTCAGAATGAAATAAATGTTTAATAATTTGTTTTATATTTTTTAGGTATGCTTAATATATTTTAAAAAATAAAATTTTTATATTTAAAATTAAATATTTTTTTGGATTTTTTATATTATTTTTAGTTAATTTTTTATGCAAAAATAAAAATTAATAAAAATAGTTTTAAAAAATGAGACGAAAAACAAGTTTAATTTAAAAATTTACATAAAATAAGTCGGAGAAGCTAGTGATTACATAATACATATGGGTATTTTTCGTTGAAGTTAGATTACTTAAAAAAAATTAATAAAATTTTCAAATTATTTTCCTGGAATGCCGATAATTATTTATATATTGTCATACTTTTATTTTTGCTGTGGCCCATATGGAATTATACCTATAAGATGAAATTAAGTGATTCCAGTTCATCAATACTAAAGAAAAAGCTATGCTTCGAAGGCGAAAAAAGATTTTCTTGTTATAAACTGTAAGAATTTTTTGAAATAATTACTGATACTTGCTAATGAACTCAGTTAGTTTGTTTAAAGAAGCTCTGGTCGAAAAATAACGGAATATATAGATACACATCTCAAGATTCTTTTATGTTATAAAAACTCTAAATCACAAGTTTTTAAAACTGTTTTAAGGTAACTTAGAAAGGCAATAGTGGTATATTAACTTTATTTAATAAGCAACTTTAACTTTATTTAACTTCAGTTATAAGCAGATATTGTTCCTTAGGAAAAGGTCTTTGATAGCTAAAATTTTGAATGATTTATTTTTCATTTTCTTTATAGAAAATTATGTCTCATGAGCTTCGAACGTCAGAAAATATGCATTTATTTTAAATTTATTAAAATCAAGTCAATTTGAACATAACACAAAAATGAATATTAAAACACATTTAAATAACTCAGTAAAACAAATATTAATGCCTCATTCAACATCTCCCACAGATTCATAAGAATCTAAATCGTTCCATGAGACATAATCCTGAAATCTCGTCGGCGGTCGACGCTCTCGGACAACTGATTTCGCGTCAACTGGAACTGTGGTTGGATGATCGTTCGATGAGTCGTCAGCACGATGAGGAGAATCGCTCAGCTTCGAGATAATCAACTCGGATCGTGGTCTGAGGTCAGCGAGATGACGCAAAGAATCAAAATTTCTGATGGAGACAAGAAATTTAAGTGGACTAATTACTTCTTTAATGACTCCTTCAGTCCATCTTTCATTACAGCGCTGGAATTGGTTTGGTTTCACACAAACTTTTTCTCCAACCATGAACTTAATTGAAAAAAAGGTTCCATTACTTGCTTGATCAGTTGAGATACCGATCAACTTCAACAGAGGCTTATACGCATAAAGGAATTCGACTGGTGGCTTATTGCTTATTCCGGGAGTGTTATTCATCCAGTAAGCCGCTTCCTGGATCTCATTTCCAGCTCTCGCGGCTAACGCCTTGAGAGTGCGGTGGCTCCTTTCGATAATTCCATTCCCACTCGGTCTGTTCACGGTTCGATACACTACATTAATATTTTAGGCTTTCATCTCAGCAGTAAAAGCTTCGGAATGAAAAGACGTATTATTATCCGCTAACAACTCAGTAGGGGCTTCACGCTTGAAGAATACATTTCTAAAATTCTTGATGATTTCCTGCGCTCCTTCATCTCTAATGAGTCTCCAGATAGCAAATCGCGATAGTCCACAGTCCATGATGGTGAGAAACCTTGACTGCTCGAACTTCGAGCGAGAATTCTTTTCCAAGTTTCGGCAACATCCAAACGCCATTTTTCTCATGGAGCCGCTGCGGGATCGATAGATTGGCACCGGTTACAATGAAGGGTAATTTACCGATTTTTTTTACCAGGCATGTTAACGTTGAACTCCTTTGCTAGGAAAATCGATCTCTAGAGTCCCATATGCGATCTGTCATGAATTTGCTTAAATCTTTCGATATACAATTCTAATGAAGCCGAAAGAACGTTTTCACCTTCCATGGAGCGACTTAAAAAAGACCATTGTGAAGGGATTCTAGTTAAGATGTCGGCATCATTCATCTCAGACCTAACGTAGACCACGCGCAGCTTCAAATTATATTCGGAAAGAATATCTTTGAGCAGGTTCAGTCTTCTACGAATCAATAGCTCGGAAACCGCCTAAATTTTGTTTCTTGGCACATTATCGATTACATTCTATATCCACCCACTAAATACCTGACTGTCAAGTCTCAACTCAATGTCCGAAAAACCCCATGCAATCACTAAGTTTAATCCCTTCACAGCTGCTTCTAACTCAATTAGATTGATGTGTCGAGAGTCATTGACTTTACGAAGCCAAGAAGCATCCTCAATTCTCTGTCCATCGACATCTAAACAAACGCCAAGTGCCAACGTACTGGTATCACACCAAAGAATGGGTTTGCTATCGTCTTTCACATACCAAGTCCCACTGATGCAATCATTTTCCTTTATTCTTTCTACTATGTCTCCCATCGCTTTCTTCAACTCTTCACGGATGGGACTGTCCAAATGTCCGGCAGATTGGCGTTTAAGAAACGACGTCGCAACGCGTAAGCAGCCACAGACGGGGTTGATTCCGGTTATTTGGTCACAGAAGGAATAAAGATCACGTCTAGTTTTGACCTTGTTAAGGTCTAAAAGCAATCTGTTTGCCCGTCTCCAGCGAAGCGCGCCATGATTGTCTCGAGACACTTCCAATCCTAATACTCTCACATATGTTTCTTGTTGAAATCTCTCTGGATCTTTCAAGACTAATCCATAGTTTAACAAATGCTCTTTGACCCTATCTACTGGTACTATACTTTCGTCCACGAAAATATCGGCAGCTTCATGAATCGTGGGATTCATCGACCGTACCTTCTCCACAATTTCAGTCATAACGGTTGGGTCCACATTCAACCCGAAACCCATTCTGGTTTGTGCGTGTAGTGACACAAATTTTAATCAGTATTTATAAATATTAAATATATATACATAAAATCCTATATTTCTTATTTATAATTACAAATTTTCTCAGGCAAATCCTCAACCAAAATCAAATGATTTTTTTATATATTGGTCTGTGAAAATAAATTCTCAAAAACTTGAAAATAGACTTTCTTTCAAATTGACAATAATAATATCGATAATTATTCGTTTTGTTAATCCAAACTTGTTTAAATAATATGCCATGTACACCACATTTTTTAAATTTGTAAATAAAGATTTTCTTTTGAATTTTTGAATCTCATTTCGTTATTTGGTTTCGGCAAATCGATAATCGAATTTCATCGATTAAATTAATACATTAATTATAAACTGTCGACAAACATGAAAAGTGATGAGAACAATTCGCTAAACAATTGTCCAACTGATAATAATAAAATTCAAATACGAATGATTCGATATATGTTTCTTTCATTTGGTAATATTTCGGTAAATCAGTCGAGATTGATCTCCCGAAAGATCTCATCACCGGGATACACGAGATACTCGTTCATCATCATCCCTGAGATCCCCAACAAATCGATCGATGAGAATCTCGACAATATTTTATCAAACTCAACATACGATAATTTCATTGAAATATCAAAATACATTAATGAATTCGATTCGGATTTGAGTTCGATTCTCGACGAAATAATTACCACCATATCCGATGATTTAACGTTGGATAATTCGATTGTTTCGATTGAGAGGGCGATTTGCATGATCGATTTGAAAGTGAAATATTTGCGATTGAAATATTCGACTAAAGAGATGCCCAAGTCGATTCGCCCGACGATGTTCGATGAGCGACCCGTACTGAAGATCGAGTCGATCAAACCGGCGCGATGCTTCCACCATGAGTCCGACACCATCGAAGAGACGCGCCACTGTCTGCTCAGCCTGCTCGAGGAGTACCGGTCACTGAAGTTCGTCGTCAACATTGTCGACACGCTTACGATCCTCGCAACGCGGTCCTCGTTGCACGCGCGCAGCCAAATCGACGTGCTCCTCCACCAGAAGACCTTACCCGGTGTTAGTCGATCGCGGCAGACGACGAAAGTGCGTATTTCTTATTTTTATATAGCACCGTTTGGTACGGTAACATCTCATACTCGACGAACACCTGCATATATGCGTCCTTTAAATCCAACATTGCGTACTTACAAGACTTTTTTCTCCACTTCTAGAGTTTCTAACAGCAAACTGTACTGTTAGGGTTTTAGAAAATGCATATGAATACTTCTTGATAAAATTTTATATAAGAAAAAATTTAAAATAATTCTTTTAGTAAAATTATTAATTTCAAACAAAATAATATTTAGTTTAACAAAATTTGGAATTAAAATTTATAAATGTTTGTTTTACTTCATCAAAAATTATAAATATTTTAGTCTTTGTTTTATCTCATCAATTTTCAAGTCTGATGAAAACTGCTATATAAACAGCAGCAAATTTAGTTTTAGTTTGCCCAAAAATATCTGCAAGAAATTTAATCAAGAAGAAGTCGCTTCAACAAGTAAAGTAAATACAAAACTTATTTCATTTTTATTTTATTCTTTTAAAATATTGTTAAACCTTAAGTACCCCGTATGGGAGAAGAGGGTTTAATTTAAAGAGTACAATATCGTTCGTTTTGGGAGATTCACAGTTTTTAGTGTAATCTATTAGCTCGTACGAAATATTGTTCGTGTTTTTGTTCTGTCATCAAGAATTGAATTATTATTATTATTTTTGACGGGCTAATTTTTGTTATTTGAAATAAAGTTTCATAAAAGAATTTGTGTTCATTATTCATATATTTATGTTGGAAGTCCCTTCTGATTAATTGGAGTCAGATCAAAGATTAAAGATTATTGATTAAAGAATAAAGAATAGAGATTTACGATTAAAGATTTAAGATTTGTGTTTAAAAAGTGAACAATTGAAATTAAAGATAATTTAATATACCCCAACAGTACTGTTACCACTGTACACGTCCACATACTTATTTATATGTTGAAAATCAAAGACTTAGATTCATCCCATATTGACCATTTCCATTTCAGCCACCAACATCGGTCGTATGATACCTCAAAATTCTTCTCAGTAATTTTTAATCGGTCGACCCTTTCTCTATCACAAGCATCAATCGCGATGCAATCCATTTTCTCACAACAAAAAACTGCCTCTTCATCAATTATCACACCTCACAGCTGTTGGATCACGTCGAGACCAACAATGGCGTTAAACCCCGGCAACAATCTATCAACGATCAAACCCCGCGTAACGCATTTAGTTTCACTAATTACTACCTCAAACTCACTCTCCAAAGCTCGGACTTTGCTGCCATCCATCATTGTGATTCACCTGTCGAATTTTCTTGGTTTACCAACAACAATGGTTCTAGACGCGCTAGAATCAATCAACGCATCCACATCACGGCCGTTTATTATAAGAGACCTGGTAATTAACTTCGTTCCAGGAGTACAATTGGCCTCTACTGCGGGGTACTCCCGTCCCCGTTTCCCGCATGACAATTTCTGGCAGAATGGCCGTAACGGTTATAGGCTATGCATTTTAGCCCGTTCCTGCACTCCTAACCGAAATGGCCTTTCTGGAGACATCTGAAGCACATGATGTTAGACTTTGAATGCGATGAAGAGCCTTTCGGACGGTTTCCTTCCGTCGATCTAACTTCATAGTCATCTGACTCATGTGACCTCCCATGGGATTTAACCTTGCCATGATTGAACCCACCATGTTAGTTCGGGACGCTATCATCGATATGTCCCTTTGAACAATCTTTTCGACCTTCAGCAGCTCCCTGGCCAACGTCAACATATCCTGGAGCGACGTAACCTGGCTTCGTCTAATCTCCTTTTTGACATCAGTCGGCAGACCATTATAAAAGGCATATAAAGATAAATTTTCCACACGTCGCGAAATTTCATTAATCGAAGCACAATACTCGTCGATGGTTTCATCGTCTTTCAATTTGCGACCCAGCAACTACTCAAATGTACTGAACTCGTCTACATCGAATGATTTTGTTAAAATTGACATTACTTGCTCGTAACTTCTCGTCGATATTTTCATAAATCTTGAAGACAGCTCCCTCCAGAAATAACGGCAAGATTTTAGTCAACTCTTTGGGATTGGAGATTCCCTGACATCCAGCGATGATCTCAAACTTCATCCTCCATTCTCTGATTGGAGTCGACTTTCCGTCGAATCGGGGAATAACCACGAACAACATTTTGATATCCATATTTTGCCTGAATAGCTTGAGCTTCGAACGACGGAAAATATATATTTATTCTAAATTTATTAAAATCAAGTCTATTTGAACATAAAACAAAAATGAATATTAAAACACATTTAAATAACTCAGTAAAACAAATATTAATATGTCTCATTCTACATCTCATTTATTCAAAAAAATATGAAGTTTTTTATTTATACATTCTGTGATGGTTCGGGGGTCGACTGAAGCATCAGACTTTGACTACGTGCTCCAGGAAACCGAACAGAAATTAGTCTGGTGTCGAAAACTGCGCATTGTGGCAAATCCTCTGTTTCGGCGAGCATCATTTTATCCAGAACGAAGCCGGACCGACAAATACGTGCAACTAAAAAAGAAACGAAAACCGCTGCAAGTACAACGGCCAACAAAAAGGCCACAAAAGAAACAAAAAATATTATTTTTCGACAATTAACCTCCATCATAGCCATCAAAAACAAAAACCGAGTTTCTCCAAAATATTTTTATTTAGAAATCGAAAGTATAATTAAAGATTAAAACAAAAATGCAAATAAAAACAATTTGTACATTTTTTTGACATAAAATAATTATTAAAAATTTTAATTTGTTTTCATTGTTAAATCCGCATCTGAACATTTTTTTACATAAATTAATTTTCCACCCAATAAATAATTCTTTTTTTTATTGAAAAAAATAAAAACTTTACTCTTTACAAAATAAACATAGTTGTTGTAGTACACAACACATTCGAATCAGGTTAGTGTGACATTGTTGAAACGTGATGTTGATGTTACATTAATCAGAATATAATGAAAACTTTATAATGTACACTAAACAGCACATGTTTGATTCGGGCTGATAGGATATCACTTTTGAATTCTCATTATCCTCTAATTTCTTCAAATCGTTTGGCATAATAATAATTATATGTAAAAATTGTACTTTACCACATTTTAATACAACGAATACTCATTAATAATTTTTTCATACATGTTCATAATTAAATTATTTTTTTTTATTGAGCATTAAGATTAAATTTATATGGCTTGTCAGTACACAATGAATAGTTGTAATTGAAAATTTTATATAAAAAACTATTTTAATCCTATCAATTGGTTCAACATATTTTATGTTCCGTGTTATTGAAAAAATCGATATCATGATCCGGAATAGATATATTTAATATAATAAATTGTTTAGTTATTTCATAGCTCTATTTTTTGTAGTTAAATTATACCCCAAATATTTTGATCAGCATTTTGTGAACTTTCAAAGAATTATGTTAAATAATGGTCTCGACCGCTGTTGGAATTGATTTGGGTACTACATGTTCGTGCGTCGGAGTTTTTCAAAACGGGAAAGTAAAAATAATCGCCAACGATTATGGAAATCTCACGACTCCGAGTTGTGTGGCATTCAACGACAACGAAAGACTGATTGGAGACGCTGCAAACACTCAAGTATTGATGAATCCATATAACACCGTCTTTGGTAAATCACTCATTATTATGCAGGAAAATGTTTTAATAAAAATTTGTTTTTTCATCAGATACAAAACGTTTAATCGGAAGGAAATTCAATGAATGTTTTGTTCAAAGTTATATGAAACATTGGCCTTTCGATGTGATCGATGAGGGCAGTCGACCAAAGATCCGTGTAAAATTCAAAGGCGAAAAGAAAATATTTTTCCCGGAAGAAATTTCATCGATGGTGTTAACTAAAATGAAAGAAATTGCTGAAACATATTTAGGCAAGATTGTGAAGGACGTTGTGATCACAGTTCCGGCGAGTTTCAACGACAGTCAGAGAAGGGCAACAAAGGATGCTGGTGTAATCAGCGGATTGAATGTATTGCGAATCATCAACGAACCGACTGCTGCAGCAATAGCTTATGGTTTTGATAAGAAGCTCTTTAGTAAGCGTAATGTGTTGATATTCGCTATCGGAGGAGGAAATATTGGTGTGTCTATTCTGACGATTGAAAACGGAATATTTGAGGTGAAATCGACAGCAGGAAACCTTCATTTGGGTGGAGAAGACTTCGACAATCGGATGGTAGACCATTTTGTCCAGGAGTTCAAAATGAAACACAAGAGAGATATCAGTGATAATAAACGAACCATGAGACGGTTGCGCATGGCTTGTGAGAGAGCCAAACGGACGCTCAGCACGAGTGCTCATGCCAACATCGAAATCGACATGTTATACGAGGGAATAGATTTCTATACTTCGATTGCTCGAAACAGATTTGAGGAACTGAATGCAGATCTTTTCATGTCCACAATAGGACCTGTAGAGGAAGCACTCAGAGATGCAAAACTCAATATAGATATGATTCACGATATTGTTTTGGTAGGTGGATCAACCAGGATCCCGAAAATTCAACAACTGCTCCAGGTTTTTTTTGGCGGGAAAGAGCTAAATAAATCAATCAATCCAGATGAGGCGGTCGCATATGGTGCAGCAGTGCAGGCAGCAATAATGTCGGGCGATAAATCGGAAGTGATTCAGAATCTACTGTTGATTGATGTGGCACCATTGAGTCTTGGGATCAAGACAGAAGGTCGTGAAATAACTGCTATAATTCCGCGCAACACAACTATCCCAACCAAACGAACTAAGATTATTTCCATCGAGCGGTCTCAGAGTCCCAGCGTATTGATTGAGGTGTACGAAGGAGAAATATCGATAACAAAAGATCTCAACTTGCTCGGTAAATTTGAACTGGTCAGTAACCCATTCATGGTAAAGATTGAAGTCACATTTGATATTGATGAAAACGGTATTTTAAAAGTTTCGGCTGTCGAGGAAAGCACTGAAAAGGGGATCAAGGTAATTATCACCAATGAAAAAGATCGACTGTCGAAAGAGGATATTGAGAGAATGGTCGCGGAAGCAAAGAAGTACAAGAAGGAAGACGAAGATCAGAAGGATAAAATCATAGCAAAGAACTTCTTTGAGAGTTACGTGTATCAGATGAAAGCCACTATAGAAGATGAGAAGCTAAAATATAAGATATCGAACACGGACCGCAAGTTGATCGTGGAAAAATGCCAGGAAGAAATAAACTGGCTATACAGGAACCAGCAGGTAACCAAAAAGGAGTTCGAGTATCACTATAAGGAGCTGGAAAAACTGTGTAATCCTATCATCAAAGATATGTATCGAGGTGTCAGTGGATCTGTGAGAACAGAAAGAACATTTATTTAGGGTAAAAATTTTCCAATTGTTAAAGAGGTCGATAAGTCAAAGAGACGATACGTCATCAAAAATTTTTTTTGGTCTTTTTATAAACATTTAAACATATTATTGTGCTTTTTTAAGTAAAAGATGAAAAAAATCTGTTTAAAGTTATTATTTGTTGCGAAACTTTTGCTGCTGTGTTGCGATAGATATTCGAGATATTAGTACAACACATTACAGCCTCATAATTATAAGTATGACCGCCATCATCCCCGTTCATATGGAAGGTCTAAAATATTTATCGGACGCTTCCATACTTAGGGACAAAAGCAATTGTCTCGTTGGAATTTATCGTGGCAGAATTATCTAAAACAACTATGATATTTATTATGATAAATAACGAAGTACGTTTTTATAATTTATATAGGATTGCCGCATAAGTTTTGTCGCACACATATATCCATGTGAACTGCAGATATCCTTGCATCAATTAAATAATTCTTATATATTTGCAATCCCTAATAAAATATGAATTAGATAAAATAGCATTTGCGATCTACTTATGTCCAATAATGTTTATTTTCTGTTCTAAATGAATTTTTGTTTTAATAAAATAATAGCATTTTCATAAATTTTGCACATTTTCATCATCTTAATGGATTTTAATCGCTCTGATATTCGTAAATTAATTTACTATTGCTGGAAAAGGGATTTAACACCGTCACAGATGACTGACGAAATTAACACGGTCCTTGGAGTTGGAACAGTCTCAAGGAGAACATGTGAAAGGTGGATTCAAATTTTCGTGAAAACAACTTTAACACAGACGATCAAGTCCTCGAGGGGCGGCCCTCTCTTGACATATACGAGAAGACAATCGAGTTTCTGCCTGAAGACAAGCGTGCAAGAACGAGGAACATTGCAGAGAAAATTGATCATGATAAAACTACGTTGTGCCGGCAATTGAATGCAATGGGATACTGATACCTGGAAAATTGCTTGGTACCACACGCTCTGACGCAACAGAACTAGAATAATCGCAAAAGAATTTGTCAACAGCTATTGTATAGTTATCGCCGGAATGATTTACTGTCCCAAATCATCACCTGCGATGAGATATGGGTGTACTGGGACAACGAAGGCGCTTTCAACTATAGATCATGGAGAAAAGTTTTTTTTGCGACAAAACTTATGAGGCAACCCTATATTTAATAATCATTTTTGTAATAATTTTTTGTGATAATAATCATTTTGCAATACAAAACGAAATATTTTTTATCTCAGGAATTAATTAATTCGTTTACACAAATAATCAATTTCACCACAATTTATATAATTAGTTTTTACAATATCTTTTTGATAAAAATCAAAATTTCAGTTCATAGTTTTAATGTTCGAATTAAATTGTCATCATAAGGCTCAAGAGTTGTGAAAATATATTCAAAATGATTAATTTTTCAATATGAAATTACGTTCTCAATTTACATTTTGAAATTTGCATATATTTGGTAAATTGCACATCTGGTGTTCTGTTGTGGAGTGGCTACGAACCAACAATAGCAAATAAATGAATTAAAAATACTCAAATTGTATTCAAAATAATTTTGGAATTACTTAATCTGAAGAACTTGAATTGATAAAAAAATAGTCAGCAACAAAAACTTACATCGAAAATTCACCTGAATATTAAACCTACAACCATTTTAAAGGCCAGATGAGTGAATTCGGGAATCTGAAAAACAAATATCATCATCATTATTAAGAACACCAACATGGCTTTTCAAACTTTTATTTTCATTACAATCAGAATTGTCTTTTGGACAACTCTCAGCGAAACTCTCGTCATTCGACATCGTTCTAAATTGAT
>MQRK01230377.1:76850-87569 GCA_001938485.1 Girardia tigrina
ATTGATTAAGGAATTAAGAAAAGAGATTTACGATTAAAGATAAAGATTTAAGATTTGTGTTTTTAAAAGTGAATAATTGAATTAAAGATAAATTTTAATAATTTAAAAACCCAACATATATAAGTCAATTATTCATATTATTATTATAACTTATTATTTAATTACTCATATTATTATCATGGATAGTATTATCAATATTTTATTATTTGTATTGTTATCACCATTATTATTATATGATTATCATTATTATTAATATTAGTATTATTATTACTACTCTTATTTTAATTATAATAATTATCATTACTATTATTTAGTATTAATTATTATTATTTAATTATATTAATATTATTACTAGTATTATTATTATATTAATATTTATTATTATTATAATATTGGTATTGCAGAAAAAAAACTTACATTTGAAATAATATTTGAAAAATGATGGAAATTTTTCCATCAAAATTTTTAATGACATTTTTGCCATTTTTGCTTTCATAGGTGCAAGCGCACCGAACAGGGAATTTTCGATGCAAGTGCATCATCATTATAAAAAAAGAAAGGTGCAAGCGCACCGAAATTCTTAATTAGGTGCAAGTGCACCGTGTGAATTTAAAAAATTAATTACCGATGCAGACGCATCGCTGTGGAAAATGAATTGGTGCAATCACACCTTAAAATTCAAAATATTACACGACAAATTCAAAATATTCCAAAAAATGGGAAAATGATTTTTTAAAATAAATTTTTAATTTAATTTTTTTAATAATTTTTTATATATAATTTTTAAATTTTGAATATAAATTTTAATTAAATTTTCATTATTTATTATATAAAAATCGGGTATAAATACCCGTACACATTCATACACTCTCACACAAAATTTTCTAAGAAAAATCTTAAACTTAGGGGTACACATAAGAGGGAACATATTTCAAAATCAAAAAAAGAGTATTGAAAAATTAATCAAGATTCTCCATTGTTATTTCTTCCCACTGCGTATATTCGCCGAATTGAATTACTAAATAAAGTTTTCTAGATTCGGTTGTTTATTATTTATTTTCACGAGAAGTTAATTGCTAAATTCTCTTGCGAGAATATTTTAGAAAACGAAATTTAAAGAATCTCTTTCGAGATTGAATTTGGTGACGATCCTCAAGAGAGGAAGATTTACTGAACCTCAAACGAGGAATAACTGTTTAAATTATACAAATAGTTGGAAGAACCTTCTGAACCTAAATCCAAAGAAAGTGTCGATACTATAAAACTCAAGAGAGTTAAAGGAATAATTTTTATCAAATACCCAACAATATATATACAAAATGAATGTTCAACAATGCGCAAAATTAAAAAAAACTTACAAATCATGTTTTCAGCACGATTTGACTCTTTCATTATTCAACTAATCTACAGTCAAAAAACAACCAATAAATCACATAACTACCTACTCTCGATCACAAGTATAACAACTTATGTTCCGAACGTACATACTGTCATTCATCCTACGACGGCCGTTTGCAAAAGTACGCGTTCAGTCCTATATAAATTCGCACGACTGGTGAGCTGTGCCTTGATTTTTTACTGTGGTTCTTTTCGTGCAGCCTCCCACGGCACCACTACATTGGGTAATCGTTTCCGCTTCCCTATATACCTTATATACCTTAAAGCCTTATTCTCCATCTTCCGATATTTCTTCATCAGATGATGGTTACTTGTCCTCATCGTTAAGTTGCTCAAATCTATGTACGTATGGCTTGAGCAAGTCATCGAGGACTGCTGGATCGAAATCTTCTGCACTTGTTTCCATTTTGGGCTCCTCCATACTGTCTGGTTCTTCCATGGTCAGTATGGAGTTCATGGGTACTTCCTCCTCTCTCATCTCGATCCGGTTAAGTCTGCGGATCCCTGGGCATTTTCCATTTCTATAAAATGCCAATTGCATCGAAGAATATTTGACATTGGATATCGAGCACGCTATCGCATTGTTTCTAACAGTCTTTGGCAGAATCTTTAGAATTGTCAGAATACTTGTACTGCGCTTTGGCCAAGTTCCCCTACACCATACCTGGAGTGTATAAAGCAGTGCAGTTGTATTCGGCATGGCCATTCTACATGTAATAACCAAGGACTCGTAGTGATCTAAGTTCTTGGTATTGCTGTTTTCCATATTTTTCTGCGAGTCATATGGACACTTGACATATATGAAATACTGAGTGTTCTATCCTGAGACCATTATCTGCAGGTCTAACCGTTGTTGTGACGGAATATATGCAGCAATATCATCTAAGGACTGAATGCGAAAAATATTAATAACTTTATATTTTTATAACTCCAACATAAATTCACAAATTACAAAAAACTAATCAAATGGCTGTTGTTTGAATAAATCAAATTAAAATTCTTTTTAGTATTCATTTTTAAATTTCATTTTTCATGAATTCATTCTTCATGAAATTATTCGTTTATTTCAAGAAAATGCACAATCAAGTCAGAAAACAATTGCCAGAAAGGCAAAGGTTTGTCAGAAAACAGTTTCTAACGTTATTTAAAACTTCAATGAGAACTTGAACGTTTTTAGAAAAAATGTTTAGGGAAGAAGAAACGGTTTTTCGTGTAAACAGAATGTGAAGAAAGTAAAGGCTCTGTTGCAGAGAAATCCTCGTCTATCTAATCTAAAACTGGCGGTAAAGGCAAATTGTAGCGAGAAAACAGTTGGGAAAATTAAACAGTTTGTGGGTTTAAAAACGTATAAAGTTCAAATACTACCAAACTGGAACGCTAACAAGAACGTAAAGGCGCAGCAGCGAACCAGAAAGTTTAAATCTGTTTTTTTTGCGAAGAAAAAATGTCGCATTATGGATGAGTAGACTCATGTGCTCTGCTAGTTTTTCCAGCTACCGGGACAAAAATTTTACTCTGTTGAAAAAAAATTTAGAAGCAAGAAAAAATCTAAGTTTCCCAAAAAATTCTTGTTTGGCAGGCTATATTTAGATGCAGGATAAGGAGTAAATGTTTTGTCACATCTGGCACAATAAACACAGAAGTCTATGTGAAGAAGTGCTTGCAAAAGCGTTTATCATCATTCATAAGTCAGCACGGAGGTCTTACTTTCTTTTGGTCGGATTTGGCATCGTGCCACTATGGTAAGGTAGCCAAGAAGTGGTACGAAGACAATAAAATCAATTTTGTGCAAAGAGAGGCAAACCCACCAGATTGTCCAGAGCTTTGCCCAATCAAAAGACATTGGACCCTGTTAAAAAGGTAATTAAAGACGACCAACAAGAGGGCCCAGACAATTGCAGATTTTCGGAACAAGTAGAAAAATGCAGCCAAAAACGTGACAGAAACTACAATTGAAAGTTTAATGGCAGGTATTCCGGAAAAGCTCACAGAATTTATTAAAAAAATCTTTCTTAGCTTACAAAAATTATTTTGAATTAAACACATTTTTCAAAACAGTCGGTATTTTTTTTCAATCAAAAATATGATTTTGAAGATAGAAGGGGAGCGGAAAATTTGTTATTTGACCGAAAAGTTGTTGGCCATTGTCACATAATGAACGGTGGTTAAGAATAAAATAAAAACAATAGAGTAATTAATTAACTAAATAATTAGATAATTTAAAATGTATAAATAAATAAATAAATAAAATAATTAAAAGAAAATAAGTTAAAGGAAATGAAGTAAATTAAATAAATCAAATTAAATAAAAAATATAAATATTGTTTCTAACAATCATTAAAATACAGTGATTAAACCATCACGTTCGTATGGGGACCTGTTACTTTGGTAACCTGTATTAAGTCAGTCAGAAATACCTCCACGCGGTGTCCCTGGGAAACTAGAGCTCTCTTCTCTAGACTAAAGTGTCCGAAGCTTGTCTTGTTTGGGTGCTGACCAACATAGTATGGAGCGCAAGGACCTGCAATCCACTTCCGTAAAGGCATGCTATTTTAAGCGGGATCATGAAAACGCGTAATGGCAGGGCCCTTGGTCAGTTGAGGGTAGGCGTGTTTGTCTACACAATGATACAACCGACTCAACTCCATATAAGTTCTATGAGCTATTAACCCTGGGTAAGTGCTGCATTAGCAATCATGCGCAGCCACCGGGAAGGGAGGAGGCCTACGTTCATATGGTTTTGTGATGGTTGAGCTGCATCATTTATTTTTTATTAGGCTTCGTTTTTGCATTGGTTGTTTGCTGCAAATATTCGGTTGCAATTCTGTGATATTTAAAAAACGATTTTTTTTGAATGGAGTTGAAATTTGATCACCAACATGGAATGTGAATATGAAGGCGGATTGTTTTTGTTCATTTAAATGAACCAATAGCCGTGTGATGTGTGTGAATGAAATTAAAATGTGTATGTGTGTGTATGAAAATGTCTTGCATGTTTTTGTGTGATTAAGGAAAAGTGAGATTTTGATTGGAGAATGGTGAGTTTCTGTGTATGGATCGAATAGCTTTTGTTTTTGTTACTAGTCTCAATTCTAAGAAAAAATTTTTTTGATGTCAATTCTCCATGGTTTAATGTAAATGCGTGTGCGGTAAAGGAGGAGAAAAAATGTTGATGAAACAATTCAATGTGAACAGTTTTCAATGTCAATAAAATTTAAACACGAAATTTATTCGATTCTTTCGTTAAATGTTTTTCATGCGTATTTGATTATGACTAATAATTATTATAAAAATCATAACTATTCAAATTCGAAATTTTCTATCGGTAATGGTTCTCTTAAGGTGTCACCAGAGATTGAGGAAAGATTTCGTAGAAATCGAGATATAAAACTGAATTATAATAAAAAAACATTTTAAAGATATCGGGTTGAATAATTTGGATTAAAGTAGCGATGAAAACAGTTTAAAAACTTTCAGTATTATGCAAAACAATGTTCGCTATTTTATAATATCGGGACACGATCTCCGCAACAAGAGGGTTTTAAAATTAGTAATATTTTTCGCGTTCAGTCCTTATATGTATTTCACAATCTAAATGCCGTGTAATTTGTTCAGACACAAAAGTACAAGACAGCGTTGTCAGTACTTTTTAAACTAAGCACTATAAGGAAACTCGGTCAAACAGGCACCAGAGTCTCCTTATTTTTTGGACAACCTCTACAGTGTCCGCCATTTATACGAATACCAGGTTAGTAATTGACGGGCACTGTATATGTCATTGCCTTGTGAAAAAGTACCATTCAGTATAGTTAAGTCCTCCTCCACATACTGCACCGGGAAAACTAAACATGGAGATTAGATTTCTCCCAAGTCTCCCAACACTTCTCTACTTTAGCCATTTGTGTGTCCATGACTTTACTATTAACCTTCTAAGTGTCCTGGACACACTTTTTTGAGCAGAGGTATGAGAAGTAAGTTTTCATCGGTGTTGTCCCTTATTATTTCTGTTTCTCCGTTTGAAAGTCGTCTTTCCCAGACCAGACTCCAGTGTATATGTAAACAGATGCCGTGTTTCTTCTGCACCAATTATATTTTGATTAGGTACTGTTTGAATATCTTGTGCATTGCAAACTTTCTTTTCCCCAACCAGGTTTTAATTTTACCTGATTGTGTTCCTCTATTGAGTCAACTTATTGCTATCTCAATAGAGAGAAGGTTAGGTTTCTTCTTTCCACTGGCTCCTCTTTGAGGCGAAAATAAAGCGGAATCTGTTGTCACTTCGACACTACATGCAATCATTTGGAAGCAGTGAAAAAGTGACTGTATTCATCCAATATAGATTTGAGTTCCACCACGCAATTTTCTTTCGGGGTGTACAAGAATGCATTAGATGCAGGGTTAGGGTTATTGTCCAGACTGTGTCTGGTTCCATAAGAGTCTTATATGAGATGAAGAAAATCCGATATGTGAAGATGAGCTTTGAGTGTAAGTACACCAAGTAGGCTTACCATTTCTGCCAAGTGAAAAGTATTGATGTTACAATCGGTTCCGTTTTCCTCCCCATCGTTGCAAATTTCTATTCTCGTGATTCCTTAATGTTCTCTGAAAAAATATCCCCCAAGGTACACTATAAACTCACCTTCATTTACTTCAAGGATTTCTTTCCTATGTACCTCAATTGTTTGGTTTATCTTATATAGTAGCATCATATGCGCACATTTGCTGCGTCCGAATTTGATCCCAAACACCTCTGTTAGTTCTACAGCCTTATCAACATGTATATTGCCTCTATTGTTTCCTAAAAGCACAATGTCATCAGCATACGCTAAGTAACTAATCCTGTAATTGGCAATCCATAAACATTCTTGACTCACTCTGTGAGTCAAAATAGTACCGGGTTAGTCGCTATAGTGAACAGCAACAGAGGTATTGGACATCTCCGTCGGACTCAAACTAGAATTTGGATCTGGTCCGTAACTGTGTTGCCGCAAGTTATTTGTTGCCGAAGATCATTTAAAAATGATATTCGATAATTTGGAGAAATTTAATGGAAACGGTAGTTTTGAAACTTATAAGAAAAAGTTAAAGATGATTATGAAAATCAAGGGGATTTTGTATCCGACCCCATTTCATCCTTTCTTGTTGACTGATGATCCGTTAATTATGCATATGGAATTGGATGTAAAGACATAAAGCAACTGTGAAGAAGTATTGTAAATCTCGGAAAATTCTTTCGCGTTAACCACACGATCTGCCAATAGCCCACTGCTCAATTTGAAATATTGCGAAGAACAGACTATGGGCGATTACGTTTCCAAAGTAAAGATGCTGGCGTCAAAAATCGACGATCTGACCAAGGTAGCCTATATGGCTGGATTGCCGTTCGAGTCGCAATTGAAATTAGAACAGGCCTGTGATCAAGCTTTAACAGAAATGGTTGAATATAGCCGCAGGTATTTAGGAATTAAAAAGTGCGAACCACAAAGTTCAATGTCAGTGGTATAAAGTGAAAGTGAGGGCAAGATCGTTTCCAAAGAACGAGGTCAGGTCAACAGCGGCAGAAGGAGCTTCTTTACAAAACCCCGTACAAACAAGAGTGAACCGTTATAAAAATTCTCAGTGGAAATCTAATAGACTAATTTCCTAAAAAAGCATACAACTTGAGCTTATAGAAAATTATCGCAAATTGGAAAATGGACAGAAGAATTTGTAGGCGCCCTCTCTTTGTCTTCGCCATTTCTGGTGCTGTCAACTATGCCTATCATCGTTAACAATAAGTTGTTTACAGCGTTGATAGATTCGGGTTGCTCGAAAACTGCTGTTTTGGAAGCGTTGATCAAGGGAAACTCTTTAGGGTTCAGGTGCTTTCGCAGAAAAATATTTCGGGTTGATATAATATTACGCAATACTTGTTTTCTTTTTCGATCAGCGAAGTACCACTAATACAACTAATATCCCCAACAAAATAAACATCAAATCAATCAATAATTCAACAATAAATTCATCAACCAACCTATTCAACAAGAAACTCAAACCCGAATTCCAACAAAATCTCAAATCAAGCAATTTTTGTGATATTAATTAATGAAAAACTTGTACAATTTTTCTATATTCAGTTTTTGATCTGTGTATTTTTCAAGGAAAATCTTTTCAATATTTATTGTTAATATTGACTTTTTACGACAGTTTTTTTAAATGTAACGAGTTTGTTTTATTATACAAAATAAATTATTTTCGTCGGAATTTTTTTAAAATTCCCTGAATTTTAAACAATGTTCGCCGATCGCATTATTGAACGGCCATCTCTTCTGCCAAACGTCAATTATGGATCGAGCGCTGTACAGGACAATCCACACGTGGATGCAAAACGATTGACCCGGAGATCAGAACAACCGGTGACAATACCGGCCACCATCGAACCCGGGACTACCTAGGTTAAAATAATGTCGGGGAGACTTGATTGGCCCCATCTTTTAGCCATCAAGCCTAATACTTATTAATAGTGTTGGAGTTCAAAAATATAAATTCAAATTTTTAATCAAAAAGTTTTGTAAAAAATTAATTAAAAATAATTCTGTGTTAAAAAATCAATAATTTTCGAGTTACATTATTTTAATAAAATTTGTAGAATAATTATAAATATTTTGAGATTTTATAATTAAGAACGCCATTAAAATCAAATTTTATTGCAATATATTTCGGTGGATTTTCCACCATCTTCAGGCTGAATTAACAACAATTTCGCTGTCTTATATATAGCAAATTGATGATTATGTAAACATCTTACATAATAACTAATTAAATATTTTCAACAAATTGGAAGAGAGACTTGTTTGTACATTAATGGACGGATTAAGTGATTTAATCAATAATACCTGACAAGTAACTCTTTCCCAATAATTTTTAAAAATACTGCACAATATTTTAACGGATTCTGTAAACGGATTCAGGAGCATGGACGATTGGGTAATGGGATTAATATTGCTGGACATATAAAGGGTTGTAAGTCGGAGGTGAAAACAACTAATTTTAAAATATTGTGCAGTAATTTTAAAAATTATTGGGAAAGAGATACTTGTGAGGTATTATTGATTAAATCACTTAATCCGTCCATTAATGTACAAACAAGTCTCTCTTCCAAATTGTTGAAAATATTTAATTAGTTATTATGCAAGATGTTTGCATAATCATCAATTTGCTATATATAAGACAGCGAAATCGTTCTTAATTCAGCCTGAAGATGGTGGAAAATCCACCGAAATATATTGCAATAAAATTTGATTTTAATGGCGTTCTTAATTATAAAATTTTGCCATTATTTTTTAAATTTCTTATTTTGAGATTTGTTTTATCTATTCAATTTTCAAGGTTAGAAAAAACTAGTATATAAACAACTACAAATTCAGTAATACTCACAATAATTTTCTATAAAAAATATAAGAGAAAGAATCCGTGTCGAAGAGAAGTAAACTTTGTTATTTAAATAATTTATTCGTTTTATTTATTTCCAAAATCAACAATTGAACATAGTATCCTGTATTGGAGAAAACGGTCATTTTGATTTTGTTTTAACGGTTATTGTTCTTTTAGAAGATTTATAGTTTCGATAATAATAAACTGTGATCTGACAAACTCGCATAGTTTAACCGTTTGTGAAAGCGTTTATTGATATTATTGATTTGAACAATATAAAGCTGTGTGCTATTTTGTGTTATTGAAAATAAAGTTTCTAAAGAAGTTGTGTTCTTTCATTTATATATTTATGTTGGAAGAACCTACTGAGTAAGTAGAGTCAGATTAAAGTTTGACAATTTGTGTTTTTTTTTAAATAAATATTTAAATTTAAGAATTACATAATCCAACAATAGTTTGTTAAAAACCATAGAAGTAATTAAGAACATAAATTAAATTTATCGGGGGGATGGGTTTTCTTAAATTTGCAAAATATTGATTATTTTGGATTGTTTACATTTTAAACTTAAACATTTTAATTTATTCTGATTAAATGTTAGTTTAAAAACTTTGAAGTTATTAGGATTTTAATTAAATTTTTTCGGGGGATTTTTTTAATTTACAAAATATTAATTATTTTAGATAGGTCACATTTTAATTTATTCTTAAGTAACTAAATCATAATTCAAACTTTTCGGTGTGTGGGGGGGTTGATAAAACCACTACTGCGTACGCGCCTGTTACGGTCGTATGGGCAATAAATTGTTTTTGCAAAGGACGAAGATATTTATATGGGGATTAGCAGTGCCGTAACTAGGAATCCCTGAACGGGTGGGCAAACCGTATTTGCAGAGGGGCAATAAAAATTACACGAATTTTACGGTTTTTTTTCTGTTGCCTATGGTAAATCCTTGAGCGTAATTTTCACTTATATTGAGAGACATTTGTCATTGAAGCATTCATAATCACTGCCATGTATTAATAGAAACACAATCTAAAAATGTATTCATAAATACAATTAACTAAAATAGTTGTAAGCGTCGCTTTCCATTAGAGCCAGCCTTGTAGAACCGTTTGATCAAGTCTTCAGATTGATGAATACGACTTGCCAAATCCTGTTCATATGAGATGAGAATTAAATCTGATTTTCTTTGATCTAACTTTGACTGTCGTTGGGGTGTTAAAATCCGATTGGAGAGTACTGAAGGAAGATTCGCATGCTGCAGTTGAAATAGAAATTGTTCGTGCAACAGATAAAATTTGCTGCACAGTTGGCATTGCTTCAGTGACAGATGACCGCTGTTTTGAAGCAGAATCTGTTGCTCTTCCACTTTCTTTCGCGAAGAACTTTTTGGCTAGAACGAGTTCAGTTTCATCTAGTGTCAATCCAATGAGATCAGCTAAAGGTATTAATGTAGTTGCGTTCATGAAGTTCTTAGAAGCTGGATTTGTTGCCTCCACTGCCGCAGCAATTTTGCTGTGCAGTTTCCCGAACCGTCTATCTAACTCTTGTAAAGTAAAGGCCACAATATGTTGATATAATTCAAATAAGTTGTCATACTGACTGGATGAAGATGATAATAAAGTTAGGACATGACGGAATGCATAAAGAACCTTCGCCAGTGATGTCAAATTCTGCAAGTCTGGTAGGCATGACCCAACTTCTTTTCAAAGCTTGTGGATCCAACGGCAGGTTGTTGTGATCAATGGATTTCCAAAGGCTGTCAAAATGGTCTTTAGTTTTCATTTATGCAATAACTTCTTTCGTAATGTGGATGAGTTCAATAGCCTCTTGCAATGATGCTGATTTTGACTGCAGCATTTTGTTGGGAGTGTCCAACTTCATCAATAGCATAGGAATGCATAGAG